>JAODUO010000445.1:312500-320000 GCA_025642075.2 Ridgeia piscesae
TATGGGAATTTGAAGCAGTTTGAGGCGTACGAGTCACCAGTGTGCAGGCAAGCCCTTCCGGTGCGCCATGTATATATCCCAGGTATGGGCTAATATCAGCCACAAAGCCCGGGTTGTGGTTTTAGGCTTTTTAGCTAAAAAGCCTTGTGGTAACACGATGGGGCCGGTAAACAATGGACATTGTCTTACCTTTCCCTTTGCCTAGTGCCCATTGGGAGACACCCAACCGCTTCGTACATCTCTGCTGATTGATCCAGACAGAGAGACAGACAGACAGACAGACAGACAGAGAGACAGAGAGACAGACAGAGAGACAGACAGACAGACAGACAGACAGACAGACAGACAGACAGACGGAGGCGGAGGCGGAGGCGGAGGCGGAGGCGGAGGCGGAGGCGGAGGCGGAGGCGGAGGCGGAGGCGGAGGCGGAGGCGGAGGCGGAGGCGGAGGCGGAGGCGGAGGCGGAGGCGGAGGCGGAGGCGGAGGCGGAGGCGGAGGCGGAGGCGGAGGCGGAGGCGGAGGCGGAGGCGGAGGCGGAGGCGGAGGCGGAGGCGGAGGCGGAGGAGCGAGCGAGGCGGAGCGGAGCGGAGCGGAGAGCGGAGACGGAGCGGAGGGAGACGGAGACGGAGACGGAGACGGAGACGGAGACGGAGACGAGCAGACGGAGACGGAGACGGAGACGGAGACGGAGACGGAGACGGAGACGGAGACGGAGACGGAGACGGAGACGGAGACGGAGACGGAGACGGAGACGGAGACGGAGACGGAGACGGAGACGGAGACGGAGACGGAGACGGAGACGAGACGGAGACGGAGACGGAGACGGAGACGGAGAGGAGAACGAGAGAGGGGAGAGAGGAGAGAGAGGAGAGAGAGGGAGAAGAGAGGGAGAGAGAGAGAGAAGGAGAGAGAGAGAGAGGGAGAGAAGGAGAGAGAGAGGAGAGAGAGGGAGGGAGAGGGAGAGACAGAGAGAGAGACAGAGAGAGACAGAGAGAGACGGAGAGAGAGGGAGAGAGAGGGAGAGAGAGAGAGAGAAGGGAGAGGGAGAGGGAGAGGGATAGGAGAGGGAGAGGGAGAGGGAGAGGGAGAGGGAGAGGGAGAGGGAGAGGGAGAGGGAGAGGGAGAGGGAGAGGGAGAGGGAGAGGGAGAGGGAGAGAGAGAGAGAGAGAGAGAGAGAGAGAGAGAAAGTGATGAGTGTGTGTGTCGAAGGAGAAGGAGATGATTCCTGTTTCACAATTGTGTAGTATTTCACACTGGATTGGTGACACGCGCATGTCAACTTCGAACACAGTTCTGGTCCGTCCTTGAACCAAGCCGACACCGACACACAGAGCACCATGTTTGGATGTGGTGTTCTTCGGTTGATATTATGATACTTAAAGACCGAAGACTGTGTCACTGCTGTGGAAATGCGCCGACATAAGATTTCTACCCAAATTAAAACCAGCGACGCTCACTCACAAAGACGTGCGGCCAATATATCTCACGCCGGTATTGTCCAAGAGCTTGTAGCAATTCATCTGCGTTTGGATAACGGTCATCGCCGGCGACCAAGTTGACCCACAACAATATGCCTGCCAAGTGTGGCATACGAGCCTAACGAAAATCAAACAAACCAGCTCGAAAAAAGAATAGGGCAATGTGCATTATATTTCGTAGCGTGTGTTATAAGAAGTCCTCGCCATAGCCAAACTACCAACGCTGGCAGACCAGCAAGCGACACCATCCTCCCCCAGGACAAATAATTACGCAATCCGTAAAGCACGTGTTTACGGTGTTTCTCGATGCAGGACTGAACGTTTTAAGAACTCTATCATATGGTCTATAGATGTGGCAGCAACCGGGCATTCGTATCCACATACGAATATTAATTGCAATGTACTGTTAATCTTTTAAGCAATTTATTCAAATGATCTATTTTATATCAGTTAGAATAATTTCACTTATTCAGTTTCTATATTCCATTTATCGTTTTAGTAATCTGCTTTACTAAATGTTTCATACTTTTTTTTATCTGACATTGTAATTAGTTATAATGTTATAATTATGTTCAGATTATAGACCATTTACAGTCTTATTATCAAAATTTATTTTATCGTTTTATATTTTTTCAAGATATTCCAATTAGTAAACATTTTATATATAATTACATATAGTTATAATTTCACATATAGTGTTACTAGTAAACATTAATGTATTGTTTTATCAGTGAGTTGTATCCGAGAATAAACTTATTACTTATTAAACGTATTACTTCTTGAATGTAATGAATTATTTTGAGTATCAATGTATAATGTATATATATATATATATATATATATATATATATATATATATATATATATATATATATATATATATATATTATATATAGTATATATTATATATAGTATATAATTATATATATAGTGTGTGTGTGTATTTTTATATCGTCAGACACTGCATTTTTTCATTTTGTTTTGTTATCCTTCATTACAAAATAAGTAAATATTACTACTTTGTTGTGTGTTATGTGTATGTCTGCGTGTGTTTGCGTCTGTGTCGGCGAGCGTGGCTGTGTACATGTGTGTGCATGTGTGTGCATGTATGTGTTTTGTTGGCAAACAAACTCTATTGGGAGCGCTCCAGTCTTCAACAGACGGTTGTGTTGCATATTCGCCGAGTGCATCTGGTGTGTGTTACTGCCACTAGGGAGTAGGTCGAACATGGCCTGCACAGTTCGCATCAATCCACACGAGACGGTCGGTGTGTGGTGCGAAGGGAACTTTGGTACACTTGCAAGTCCACCCGGGACTCTCGCGACATTTCGCGGTCACGTGGTTTACACGCGTTGACACCGCCGCGCCACGTTATGAAATGTGGTTGTGAAACGTTGCGACAGCCGACGAGAGATGAAAGACGACAGGTCTCAGCGGAGATGATAATTACCAGATGGACAACGGGGGCACGTCTGCACCGCAGAAGTGAGGACGTCTTGAAATAAGCCGACGTGGAGAGCATTGTTGTCATCGTGAGGAGAAGACGGCTAGATTTGGTCATGTGAAGAGAAGGACAGAACGGGAAGGTATAACAGCCGCCAGGGAGATTAAAATACTGGCGCCAGTTGGTGTGGCTGGACCGTGCGCGGGTGGAGTGTGTTCTGTTCTCAATAGCGGAACACCAATCTTCTCTTATTGTGAGATTTTAGCTTAACTTAATAATCTTATAATATAATTGTACACATAATTTTTTATATAATTGTTAATATAATTATTTTCTAATTTGGACGCATTCAATTCAATATAAAGATAATTCAACTGAACATATAATTCAATTGTAAATATAACTTTAAATGACATTTTAGACCTCTTATAATATTTATTTATTTGTTTACTAACTTAAAATAATATTTTTACAAGATAATTTAAAATTGTAAAGGACATTTTATAGTTATTTATTTATTTATGAACTAGCTTAACACAATTATTTTATATAGATAATCAATTATTTTAAAAGATATCTGAGATATGTTATTTATTTATTAGATCAAAATCATATTTTATTTTATTTTAAAGAACATATTATATACACTGTATATTACATATTTGTTTGCCATATTTCATATTATTGTATATATAGGCACTATGTGAGTCAACGTCAGACCACATTCCAATTTAACGTGTAATGCTTGTTGAAAATGGAAATACAGCTTTATTATTATACTGGGGGGACGAGCGAACTGAAGGCCCCAGTTGAGGTCATGGGGAGTGAGGAAGGGTGTAAAGGAATGGGCGGTGAAGGAAGAATGGGCTGAGGACAGGAGGGAAAAGAAAATACTGCAATACCCGTCACCCCGTGTAGGGAGAAAACGGGGAAAGGAGATAATAGTGTGACACATCCGCCGCTTGGAGCGCTACTAGGTTTTTGTTTTCATTTTCCAGTGTCATGTTTTATTTAGAAATTGCATATTCAATTATTTACGATTACACTGAATTTCAAAATGATAAAACAACATGCGAATACTGGTTGATATGATTGCATTGCGCAATATACGGTGTGAAACTATGTTAGGGCACTTACGCCTACCGAGAAACTGTTCGTCTCCATTCGCTGATAACTCAATTTCCTTCAGTTCACATTGCTGAATTTAAGAAAGAGCAATCGGTATTAATTTTATTATTCAACATTATTTTGTATATCAAATTTAGTATCCTGGATGTGTCTCCGGAAGTAGGCCTGCAATGCAAACAGTTACATCATTGTTTTTTAAATGCCTCGCATTGGATTATGGGTTTGATTCATGTGGCAAGAGCATTCTTTGAAGACTTGCTGGAGACTAGCAAATTTGCTGCAAACCAATAATGCGTCGTCGAATTCGGACATGCAATTGTGTATGATTATACAGGTGTCAAACGAAACGTAACCATCTGTGTGGTCTTTATCGTCTGTCGTTGGCTGATGTTATTATTCAATTCTACTGCGCCGTGTGGGTGACGACACTGATGGCGCCATTTCCGGTTGACTTGACGTCTGCCTCTGACTCCATCAAATGTTTTTTCTTCGTAATTTCGTGCCGGGAACAAAACGTGCATGCATCTAAATTGGGTTGTGATGAAGCTAGGCGTTCTGGTGTTCCTTTTCCACTATCGCCACTACGACGAAATCTAAGCATATTTGGTCAGGTTGATTGTAAGACGATTTAGCTAGCAACGATCGTCCGTAATCGCGACAGCGGGTAACGTTAAGGAGGGGTTTGTTTCCATGACAACCATAATACTGAGCCCGTCCTCCGTCCATCTTTACCTTTGCACCAATATTTACAATGGTTATATGCATGAATTGCATTAGTTTTGCAGGATGACACCTCTAAATCAATCCTTTAATGATAATAATGACAATTAGGTAACTTCTGTTGCGCCTAAATCCTTAGAAACCCAACTAGTTGTCACTTGAAGACTTTGCCTTATGTGTTTGTCGTAACCCAACACATTTCTTGCCAGAATTTCAACACATTTTACGACGAATTAATAACGAGTTCAGCATCCATTTGTATGGGCTGTTTTTTATACCCAGCGTACCCCATTTGTTCAAACTAAAGATCGTATATAAACTCGGACATCCGTCCACATCTACAAATAGCCAGACAAAGCAGCCATTTACATATCATTTCAGCATACAGAATTTCAACAAATTATACGTCGAATTAATAATGAGTTCCGCATCCATTTGTATGGGCTGGCGGCACTTTCGCTAGACAAAATGTTTTGTTCTACGTTGATCAGATGTTTTGTTATTGTAATAACTGAAACCTGTTTTTTATACCCAGCGTACCCCTTTTGTACAAACTAAGGCTTTGTACTCACATACGCCAGTCACGGTTTTAAGAATTGATCAAAAGATCGTATACACATAACTCTGACATCCATCCACATTCCACAGAATAACAACGTAAGGCAGCCACTTACACATCATGATTGGAATCAATGCTGTCTCCATCCTAATAATGAACGCCGATATTGTAGAAGTGAACAACGTGCTGAATCGTAGAACAAAGTATAAAGTGTACTTATTTCAAAGGGATTTTATTCCTCTGTCACATAAGGCTGGCGACAAGACACCAAACATAAATGTGGCCATTGTTCAGTGTTACAAATCACCAATGAGAATAACTATTGTGGCCCTGCATTGTCGAGGCTGTCACTACTAAATGTACTATGTATTGTCCCGCATGGCTTGCGCTAAATTCAGGATATCTTGACAACTTCTGCATACATTGATATGACATGAAACACATTTGAGAGAGTAATGAAAATGGGAACGATAATATTCGATTAGCTCTCTGTTTCTCTGTGTACCAGTGTCTGTGTCTTTCTGTGTCTTTCTGTGTCTGTGTCTGTATGTGGCTGCCTGTGTCTGCCTGTGTGTGCGTGTGTCTGTCTGTCTGTCTGTCTGTGTCTGTGTCTGTGTCTGTGTCTGTGTCTGTGTCTGTGTCTGTGTCTGTGTCTGTGTCTGTGTCTGTGTCTGTGTCTGTGTCTGTGTCTGTGTCTGTGTCTGTCTCTGTGCCTGTGCCTGTGCCTGTGCCTGTGCCTGTGCCTGTGCCTGTGCCTGTGCCTGTGCCTGTGCCTGTGCCTGTGCCTGTGCCTGTGCCTGTGCCTGTGCCTGTGCCTGTGCCTGTGCCTGTGCCTGTGCCTGTGCCTGTGCCTGTGCCTGTGCCTGTGCCTGTGCCTGTGCCTGTGCCTGTGCCTGTGCCTGTGCCTGTGCCTGTGCCTGTGCCTGTGCCTGTGCCTGTGCCTGTGCCTGTGCCTGTGCCTGTGCCTGTGCCTGTGCCTGTGCCTGTGCCTGTGCCTGTGCCTGTGCCTGTGCCTGTGCCTGTGCCTGTGCCTGTGCCTGTGCCTGTGCCTGTGCCTGTGCCTGTGCCTGTGCCTGTGCCTGTGCCTGTGCCTGTGCCTGTGCCTGTGCCTGTGCCTGTGCCTGTGCCTGTGCCTGTGCCTGTGCCTGTGCCTGTGCCTGTGCCTGTGCCTGTGCCTGTGCCTGTGCCTGTGCCTGTGTCTGTGTCTGCCTGGCATGTTTATATGTCTGTTTGCCTGTCTATCTGTATGTCTCTCTCTCCCTCTCTGTCTGTATGTCTGTCTGTCTGTTTGTCTTTCTCACCATGTCTCTATCTCTATCTCTGTCTCTGTCTCTGTCTCTGTCTCTGTCTCTGTCTCTGTCTCTGTCTCTGTCTCTGTCTCTGTCTCTGTCTCTGTCTCTGTCTCTGTCTCTGTCTCTGTCTCTGTCTCTGTCTCTGTCTCTGTCTCTGTCTCTGTCTCTGTCTCGGTCTCGGTCTCGGTCTCGGTCTCGGTCTCGGTCTCGGTCTCGGTCTCGGTCTCGGTCTCGGTCTCGGTCTCGGTCTCGGTCTCGGTCTCGGTCTCGGTCTCGGTCTCGGTCTCGGTCTCGGTCTCGGTCTCGGTCTCGGTCTGGGTCTCGGTCTCGGTCTCGGTCTCGGTCTCGGTCTCGGTCTCGGTCTCGGTCTCGGTCTCGGTCTCGGTCTCGGTCTCGGTCTCTATATAGATATATATCTCTCTCCCTGTCTCTGTGGCTCTCGTTCTGTCGCTTCGCTGTTTCAGTGTCTATAAGTTTGTCAATCTGTCTGTCTGTCTGTCTGTCTACCTATCTGTCTGTCTGTCTCTCTCTATATTATATATATATATATATATATATATATATATATACACACACATATATATATATATATATATATATATATATATATATATTATGTCTGTTCTCTCTCTTCCTCATCCTGTCCCTTCCCATCTCCTCCCTCTCCTCTCTCCACTCTCCTCTCTCCTGTCTCCTGTCTCCTGTCTCCTGTCTCCTGTCTCCTGTCTCCTGTCTCCTGTCTCCTGTCTCCTGTCTCCTGTCTCCTGTCTCCTGTCTCCTGTCTCCTGCTCCGTCTCCTGTCTCCTGTCTCCTGTCTCCTGTCTCCTGTCTCCTGTCTCCTGTCTCCTGTCTCCTGTCTCCTGTCTCCTGTCTCCTGTC
>JAODUO010000445.1:325000-347500 GCA_025642075.2 Ridgeia piscesae
GAGGCGGCTGGCAACACGTCTTCAGTGAGTCTGTTCCACGGGTCAATTAAACGAATCGTGAAGAAGTAATTACGGATACCCGTATGCGTGTAGCTTTTTAGACGGCAAGGACATATCACGCACACACGCACACACGCGCACACGCACACACGCGCACCCGCGCACGCACCACACGCGCACACGCGCACACGCGCACACCGCACACCGCACACGCACACACGCACACACGCACACACGCACACACGCGCACACGCACACGCACCGCACACGCGCACACGCGCACACGCGCACACGCGCACACGCGCACGCGCACACGCGCACACGCGCACACGCGCACGCGACACGCGCACGCGCACACGCGCACACGCCACAACGCACACACGCACACACGCACACACGCCACACACGCACACACGCACACACGCACACACGCACACACGCACACACGCACACACGCACGTACACACAAAACGTTCGCGCGCGCGATAGCTTGATTACAGTTCATAGTATAACATTAATAATAAATTAGAGTAAGACATGTTTGTTGAACGGCCGTCCATTGCTGCATCAGCAGAGATAGTTAAAGGATACCTTAAGCGATCGGAGACGAGAAGATCGTGCGATTTCTACTATATGTGAAGTATATTTCACTTAATATTTCAGATGGCTATTAAGAAAGCAATGACTGCAAAATCCTGGCATTGACATGACGACCAAACTTTGGGTCGTTAAAAACCGTTGCCGCTATAGACAGTGGGGCACTCAATAAATAGAACATATGTTCGTATCCAGTTCATCCCTCATGTACTTTGGGCTAGTTCGTGCTCTCTACAGTTGACTGACTTGGGGCACATTATAGTGCAAGAACTTGCACAACGATCGAAACGGTATCAGAGTATATGAATCCATTTCGATTGAGAGTCCGCTGCTTCAGTCACTGCGCCACCGCGCTCTACAAACACTACGTCACAAATGCTACACATCCAAGTGACACTTGACAACATTGGCGTGAGCAATCTTCCATCGACTTAGCCACTCCGCAGAAAACACCCTCTTCTGCAAAAATGTGGGCGGCACTGCGAAACTGTCTTCATCCAAGGTGCTACGTAAATAAAACATTCAATAAAAATGGATGTGGATTTTCCATATGGAAGAATAACATTGAAGAAAACAAATGTAAAACTCCCAATGAAAAAAATCAAAAACATCTGCTCTTTGTATACAGTTTCCTCAGCGCCTGTAAGTAGACATGTGGCTAACACTTGACATAACGAACCAGTGACAATTCACGGTGGTGTCATATTTTCTAACCGATAATGTTTCAACACAAATAATTAATGGATCCTCTCCGTAAATACACACGCAATTATTTTAGCAACTCCGTCACTTGACGTCATGTGTGCATATCAACATAATGTTGCAATGTGTTGGTCTTTCCAATTTTCTTATAAAGGGTGTTGGTTGTCATCGATCACATCCCAAATTTGTATTTGTGCCTGTTGGATTTCGTTGTTGTTTTACAAAGCGGCTGCGCTCATCGAAGCCTGTTTGAAGACTGACTCCTCGGGTTGTTTGATACCGCAGCGCAGAGAGAGTAGTTCACCCACGTAATGTCCATGTCATCTCATTCTCGCGGACTCCCCCAACACTACTCACTGCTTCTGGCTCATGTGTGTTGTATTGTGTCGTGAGTGATGTGTGTTTTAGCCCACCTTTCAGTCCCGTACTGTGATTCCGAGAACGAGTACAACTTTAAAGACTACCAGGCAATAGTAGTCGGCTTCTGTCTCGAGAGACGCTCGCTGTCGTTGCGTTGATGCACACCAGGTGTCGCTGTTGCTGATTATGTAGGTACCAGTCATCAAAGTACCCATTGGCACAGCTCTTAGCTAAACGCCTGTTTTTAGCGCAGCCAATGAAATGGCTCACGAAGATATAGTTATTTTACGATTTTAGCCACATCCTGCTCTTGTTACGTGCAATATTAGAGATGTAGAAGCAACTACTCGAATACACAAAACCTTGTCCATAGTATCGTTCCATGTCGGTAGTATCGTTCCTTGTCCATAGTATCGTTCCATGTCGGTAGTATCGTTCCTTTGTCCATAGTATCGTTCATTGTCTGCATAAGCGCAGACATAGTTAATCTAGTCTGTATCGCGATACGTATCGCATTGTGACCGCTGTATCGCGATATGTATCGTACCGCGAACCTTTGTATCGCTCCGGTCGTAATGCTGGTATGCTAGTGGAGTGGTACACGCGAAGTCTGTGAATCGCCAGGGTGAGTCGCCCAACTAGAAAGTCCTACGGCACTACTATAGATGGGTTGTGTAGATTTCGGTGACACTATTTTGGCGACACACGAACGAAGGTGTCCCTGGGATAGCTCGTGACGTCGTCAGATGACAGAACGCAAGACCAGTACGATTTATGGGTTTAGCTCGTGGTGTCGTCAGTTGACAGAACGCAAGACCAGTAGGGTTTATGGGTTTACGAGGATGTTATAGAAACGGCCTCAGGTGGCGGTCGGTCGCGCGTTTCGCATCTCAGAAAGAGAGAACTGATGACGGGCGGAACGTAATTATAATAATTATTCTGTTGTTTATAATGATAATAAGAGGTAATAAACTGTGTTTTAAAGAGCTAATTCCCACTTGGTGGATCGATGCCCTGTATACATCGAAGAATGCTAAACTAAATAAAAAATACACTGTTTTAGAGTACATAATATTAGGTAAACACATTTACCCATTAGTTCGTCTTGCTGCCGTGTAGAGGCGCAACCGGTAACAAAAAAAACAGTGCAAACATTACCCTAAGGGCGCACAGGCAAAACAGGTCCACTGCCTCCCATCAACACACTAATCCCATTGACCCACAGACGCTAATCGAAATACCCTCCACACGTCATCAAACACCGATGTCACACATATGTATACTAATCCCAAAGACGCACATACCCTATTCGAAATGCCCCCCACCCCCCAACGCTAATCCCCATGCTCTTACACATTAATCCAAATCCCACCCATACAAATCTGAATAAGCAACTGCACCATGTCCTCACTTTTCAGTTACCGGCCGCTCGGTAACTTGTCATACCGTTTCACCACCCCGACGCTGCGGTATGACAACGCGACATGCATCGATATTAATCCAATCTACAATTCGGCATTCAGTTAATCTAATCTACAATCGGAGAGGACGTAAAATGGCGCTAACAGCGAGCGTGAACGATCTGGGCGCTGATCCGTCTAGTTCCCGATAGTCCCGATGGTGGCGCGGCGATCGATAACGGCACTGCGCGTGGTGGCGGCGGTGCCTTAATCGACTGCGGCCAAGCAGCGGGTCGAGTGAGACAGAGTAGACGGAACAAGCAACGTCGCTCCTACCCGCCGCTCGCCCACTGGGGCGCTCATTGGCGTGGTCTTTGCTGCAAGACGCTCGCATCGGCTCCGTGCAGACAGAAGACGCGAGTGGAGCGAGACAGCGGCGCTCACAACTATTGGAAACGAAGACGTACGCACACGAACAATCAATGCTTTGTGCAAAGTGAGCTCATCACGGCTTATGTGTGAAGGAAAACCGATCCGCCCGCAACCGTGGCGAATTTTCGCGTCAGCAAACGACAACGTCGTCGCTATCGCGTAATCTAACTCCGGTCCATTAGCGCATGCGTGCGCCGTGTGAGTGGTGATGTCGCCGGAGTCCCGTCATTGTCAAACCTGATCCTTTCCGGAGCCGGATTTCGCGCTCATCGTTCGCTGCGCCGATATGCTTGGGTTTCACATTATACGCGACAGACATGAAATGAAAATTACGTCCAACTGTCATCAGTGTTTGATATCCACTGCACACGTGTTGCTGTGATGAAAACATGCGCCGAGCGACGAATGTGACCATTGTCCGCTTATAGTAAGACCCATCAACGTCGTGGTCAATCTCCGGGTCTCTTGTCTGCCTGTGGAGACGTCCGTGTGTTCTCGGAATACTAATGGTCGGCGTCGTCTGCTAATCCCACGCCCAAACTGAGCTGTACAGGATATCCCATACTTCAGATCCCAGGGGAGAATGTATCGCGGTTACCTCCTGCGCGACCGGAACTAAACGTCTACGCTTCGAGCTCGATCGATTACAGGTATGCAGTTTCGTGTAAATGTTTTACGCACGCACATCGACTAAGTTGCGGCTATACTGTTGTGTTCTGTATACGCCACTATTGTAATATTAATATGTTGTCGAAATTATAATAGTTATCTTGGATGTATATGACCCAAATCAATTGCTTTTAATGCGCCAGAAAAAACGTTCGTCATCTGACAATTGCCCTAGCGTAATCGGGGTGAAATCTCGCGTTCAAATGCCTTTGAAGTTGGATGCTTCTAATATAGAGAAGAGCCACCAGGCTTATTATTAATTATTAACATATCATATTATCAAAGACGTAAAACGTGTGGCCTCATGTCTCTACGAGATATACAAAATGGGATCATGATAGATAATTACAAGATCATAAATGGATTTACCGATATAAACACGAAAAGACATTTTGATCTAAGCAAAACCCCTCGTCCAAGAAGATATAATATGACAATAGGTAGACGCCACAGCAGACAAAACGCAAGACAAAATTGTAGTATTCACCGAATAACCAAACCTGGAACAGTTTCAAGAAATATGTAAGTTGGGTTATACATGAGCCCTGCAGTGGGCACCCCGCTCCAAACCGTTTAAGATATTCAAGGTGAGGTAAGATAAGGACACGGATACAGGTAACCCAACATTGGGACTGGGTATGTAATTCATGCTGCTGTTATTCTGCTAATAATTACCACACATGGATGAAATCGACAAACGGATTATCGCTTTCATAGCAGACAGGCGTACAGGATCTAAGGCCTGCAAAATTAACACCAACTGTTTGCTCTAGCCATCGTATACGCCAGGTGCTAAATGTGTTGGTAAGGCATTCGTCATCCACAAAACAGCTGTCAGCTGTGATCATACTGCGATCTTCTGCTGAGCGAAACAACTCACCTAGCATTAACGCTCTATATCGTTACGTCGATGTGTTATAGAAATACATCCTAAACATGACGCGCGTATACTATATTGGGTGTGTCTAGTAACTGTGCACAAAGATCGTTAATAAACAATTAGTTGTAGTTAATGGTATCAAAAAATGCTATCCAAGATTCAGGGCGCTGCCATCTTGAGACTTGTGCGCCAGTGACGTAAGCCAAATCGTTTACGTCACTGGCGCATTGTTGAAAAAGGCAAGGATTGGCGGAATCTTCGCTAATAATTGTGATTGTGACGTAAGCAACTCGCGACGTACTGGATACATCAAATACCATTGGACAGACACAAGATGTTCGCGTGCATGCGCCAGTGACGTAAGCGGTTTACGTCACTGGCGTGTAAGTATCAAGATGGCAGCGCCCTGAATCCAACATGGAGTGTTTCTGATACAATTATACTATAATTAATTGTTTATTAACGATCTTTGTGCACAACTACTATGCACAAACAATATATTATACAAATGTACGCAAATGATTGGACTATCCCTTTAAACAAAGACTTTGACGCGTTGTCACAGTCCATAATTCGGTCATCGAATTCGATTTCATGAAGTCCAACAAACAAAGTCACCCGTTCTCCACATTGACAGCAGCATCAGTGAATCGGTATAGAGGTGCTGACACCTTCAAGGGCTGATACACGCTCCGTTTCCAGGACTTCTTCCAGGAATGCAGGTCTTAGTTAGTCGCGACACGCAAACGAAAGAGATTTATGTTTGAAAAGGTCAGCTTGATTAATAAGGTGACGAGAAACTTGAGTCCTTCAACAGATTCCAACCCCGTGAGATAGTCATGCAATCGATAACAATCTCGTGGTTCATTCACGACCGGCGGAACCATTTCCGTTCAGTGAGCTTCTGGCAAAGCTGCCTTATTTGCAATATTTCCATTACTGAAAGGTAACATTGTTCACATGTCATCACCAGATGACTGAAATATTGCTTTTTACTCAACATTTGTCAACGAGAAAATGTCACACGTACAACGGTTGACATGGGGAGTTAATAATAATAATACAATACAATAAACTGTAATAGTCGCTAATGGGATGCGCGATTTCTAACTTACAGTTAATCAATGCACTTACACTGTTCATAAATTAATTGTCATGTTAAACCGTACACAATTAATGTTCATTCTAAGACCTGTGTATATCATCTCATTCCATTCACCACCGCAAATCTGTTAAAATAAATAATACAACTTTCAATCTACGCGGTAGTTCGTTTCATTTGGAAGTACCAGTTTCGCCAAACGCTCGCTTCCCGATTGACTGCGATGCTCGTGGAACCGCTAACTGTAGATGGTCGTGGAACCACTAATTGTAGATGGTCGTGGAACCGCTAATTGTAGATGGTCGTGAAACCGCTAATTGTAGATGGTCGTGAAACCGCTGGCTGTAGATGGTCGTGGAACCGCTAACTGTAGATGGCCGTAGAAGCGCTAGCTGTAGATGGTCGTGGAAGCGCTAGTTGTAGATGGTCGTGGAAGCGCTAGCTGTAGATGGTCATGGAACCGCTAACTGTAGATGGTCGTGGAACCACTAATTGTAGATGGTCGTGAAACCACTAACTGTAGATGGCCGTAGAAGCGCGAGCTGTAGATGGTCGTGGAACCGCTAACTGTAGATGGTCGTGGAAGCGCTAACTGTAGATGGTCGTGGAACCGCTAACTGTAGATGGTCGTGGTACCGCTAACTGTAGATGGCCGTGGAACCGCTAACTGTAGATGGTCGTGGAACCGCTAACTGTAGATGGCCGCGGAAGCGCTAGCTGTAGATGGTCGTGGAAGCGCTAGTTGTAGATGGTCGTGGAACCGCTAACTGTAGATGGTCGTGGAAGCGCTAGCTGTAGATGGTCATGGAACCGCTAACTGTAGATGGTAGTGGAACCGCTAACTGTAGATGGTCGTGGAACCGCTAACTGTAGATGGTTGTGGAAGCGCTAGCTGTAGATGGTCGTGGAAGCGCTAGCTGTAGATGGTCATGGAAGCGCTAGCTGTAGATGGTCGTGGAAGTGCTAGTTGTAGATGGTCATGGAAGCGCTAACTGTAGATGGTCGTGGAACCGCTAACTGTAGATGGTTGTGGAAGCGCTAGCTGTAGATAGTCGTGGAACGGCTAGCTGTAGATGGTCGTGGAACCGCTAACTGTAGATGGTTGTGGAAGCGCTAGCTGTAGATGGTCGTGGAAGCGCTAGCTGTATGTGGTCGTGGAAGCGCTAGCTGTAGATGGTCGTGGAACCGCTAACTGTAGATGGTCGTCGAAGCGCTAGCTGTAGATGGTCGTGGAACCGCTAACTGTAGATGGTCATGGAACCGCTAACTGTAGATGGTCGTGGAACCGCTAACTGTAGATGGTCGTGGAACCGCTAACTGTAGATGGTTGTGGTTGTGGAAGCGCTAGTTGTAGATGATCGTGGAACCGCTAACTGTAGATGGTTGTGGAACCGCTAATTGTAGATGGTTGTGGTTGTGGAAGCGCTAGTTATAGATGGTCGTGGAACCGCTAACTGTAGATGGTTGTGGAACCGCTAACTGTAGATGGTCGTGGAAGCGCTAACTGTAGATGGTCGTGGAAGCGCTAACTGTAGATGGTCGTTGTTGTGGAAGCGCTAGTTGTAGATGATCGTGGAACCGCTAACTGTAGATGGGCGTGGAAGCGCTGGCTGTAGATGGTCGTGGAACCGCTAACTGTAGATGGTCGTGGAACCGCTAACTGTAGATGGTCGTGGAAGCGCTAACTGTAGATGGTCGTGGAAGCGCTAACTGTAGATGGTCGTGGAAGCGCTAACTGTAGATGGTCGTGGTTGTGGAAGCGCTAGTTGTAGATGGTCGTGGAAGCGCTAACTGTAGATGGTCGTGGAAGCGCTAACTGTAGATGGTCGTGGAACCGCTAACTGTAGATGGTCGTGGAACCGCTAACTGTAGGTGGTCGTGGAACCGCTAACTGTAGATGGTCGTGGAAGCGCTAACTGTAGATGGTCGTGGAAGCGCTAACTGTAGATGGTCGTGGAAGCGCTAACTGTAGATGGTCGTGGAAGCGCTAACTGTAGATGGTCGTGGTTGTTGAAGCGCTAGTTGTAGATGGTCGTGGAACCGCTAACTGTAGATGGTCGTGGTTGTGGAAGCGCTAGTTGTAGATGGTCGTGGAAGCGCTAACTGTAGATGGTCGTGGTTGTGGAAGCGCTAGTTGTAGATGGTCGTGGAAGCGCTAACTGTAGATGGTCGTGGAAGCGCTAACTGTAGATGGTCGTGGAACCGCTAGTTGTAGATGGTCGTGGAACCGCTAACTGTAGATGGTCGTGGAAGCGCTAACTGTAGATGGTCGTGGAAGCGCTAACTGTAGATGGTTGTGGTTGTGGAAGCGCTAGTTGTAGATGGTCGTGGAAGCGCGAACTGTAGATGGTCGTGGAAGCGCTAACTGTAGATGGTCGTGGAAGCGCTAGTTGAAGATGGTCGTGGAACCGCTAACTGTAGATGGTCGTGGAACCGCTAACTGTAGATGGTCGTGGAACCGCTAACTGTAGATGGTCGTGGAACCGCTAACTGTAGATGGTCGTGGTTGTGGAAGCGCTAGTTGTAGATGGTCGTGGAACCGCTAACTGTAGATGGTCGTGGAACCGCTAACTGTAGATGGTCGTGGAACCGCTAACTGTAGATGGTCGTGGAAGCGCTAACTGTAGATGGTCGTGGAAGCGCTAACTGTAGATGGTCGTGGAAGCGCTAACTGTAGATGGTCGTGGTTGTGGAAGCGCTAGCCGTAGATGGTCATGGAACCGCTAACTGTAGATGGCCGTGGAAGCGCTAGCTGTAGATGGTCGTGGAAGCGCTAGCTGTAGATGGTCATGGAACCGCTAACTGTAGATGGTCATGGAACCGCTAACTGTAGATGGTCATGGAAGCGCTAACTGTAGATGGTCGTGGAATCGCTAACTGTAGATGGTCGTGGAAGCGCTAGCTGTAGATGGTCGTGGAAGCGCTAACTGTAGATGGTCGTGGAACCGCTAGCTGTAGATGGTCGTGGAACCGCTAACTGTAGATGGTCGTGGAAGCGCTAACTGTAGATGGTCGTGGTTGTGGAAGCGCTAGTTGTAGATGATCGTGGAACCGCTAACTGTAGATGGGCGTGGAAGCCGCTGCTGTAGATGGTCGTGGAAGCGCTAACTGTAGATGGTCGTGGAACCGCTAACTGTAGATGGTCGTGGAACCGCTAACTGTAGATGGTCGTGGAAGCGCTAACTGTAGATGGTCGTGGAAGCGCTAACTGTAGATGGTCGTGGTTGTGGAAGCGCTAGTTGTAGATGGTCGTGGAACCGCTAACTGTAGATGGTCGTGGAAGCGCTAACTGTAGATGGTCGTGGAACCGCTAACTGTAGATGGTCGTGGAACCGCTAACTGTAGATGGTCGTGGAACCGCTAACTGTAGATGGTCGTGGAAGCGCTAACTGTAGATGGTCGTGGAAGCGCTAACTGTAGATGGGTACGTGGTTGTGGAAGCGCTAACTGTAGATGGTCGTGGAAGCGCTAGCTGTAGATGGTCGTGGAACGCGCTAACTGTAGATGGTCGGTGGAAGCGCTAGTGTAGATGGTCGTGGAACCGCTAACTGTAGAGGTGGTGTGGAACCGCTAGTTGTAGATGGTCGTGGAAGCGCTAACTGTAGATGGTCGTGGAAGCGCTAACTGTAGATGGTCGTGGAACCGCTAACTGTAGATGGTCGTGGAACCGCTAACTGTAGATGGTCGTGGAAGCGCTAACTGTAGATGGTCGTGGAACCGCTAACTGTAGATGGTGTGGTTGTGGAAGCGCTAGTTGTAGATGGTCGTGGAAGCGCTAACTGTAGATGGTCGTGGAAGCGCTAACTGTAGATGGTCGTGGAAGCGCTAACTGTAGATGGTCGTGGAACCGCTAACTGTAGATGGTCGTGGAACCGCTATGTAGATGGTCGTGGAACCGCTAACTGTAGATGGTCGTGGAACCGCTAACTGTAGATGGTCGTGGAAGCGCTAACTGTAGATGGTTCGTGGTTGTGGAAGCGCTAGTTGTAGATGGTCGTGGAACCGCTAACTGTAGATGGTCGTGGAACCGCTAACTGTAGATGGTCGTGGAAGCGCTAACTGTAGATGGTCGTGAACCTAACGTAGATGTCTGGAACGCTAACTGTAGATGGTCGTGGAACCGCTAACTGTAGATGGTCGTGGAAGCGCTAACGTTGTAGATGGTCGTGGAACCGCTAACTGTAGATGGTCGTGGAAGCGCTAGCTGTAGATGGTCGTGGAACCGCTAACTGTAGATGGTCGTGGAACCGCTAACTGTAGATGGTCGTGGAAGCGCTAACTGTAGATGGTCGTGGAAGCGCTAACTGTAGATGGTCGTGGAACCGCTAACTGTAGATGGTCGGATGTGGAAGCGCTAGCTGTAGATGGTCGTGGAATCGCTAACTGTAGATGGTCGTGGAAGCGCTAGCTGTAGATGGTCGTGGAACGGCTAGCTGTAGATGGTCGTGGAACCGCTAACTGTAGATGGTCGTGGAACCGCTAACTGTAGATGGTCGTGGAAGCGCTAACTGTAGATGGCGTGGAAGCGCTAACTGTAGATGGTCGTGGAAGCGCTAACTGTAGATGGTCGTGGAACCGCTAACTGTAGATGGTCGTGGAAGCGCTGGCTGTAGATGGTCGTGGAACCGCTAATTGTAGATGGTCGTGGAAGCGCTAGCTGTAGATGGTCGTGGAAGCGCTAGTTGTAGATGGTCGTGAGACCGCTAGTTGTAGATGGTCGTGAAACTGCTAGTTGTAGATGGTCGTGAAACCGCTAGTTGTAGATGGTCGTGAAACCGCTAGTTGTAGATGGTCGTGAAACCGCTAATTGTAGATGGTCGTGAAACCGCTGGCTGCAGATGGTCGTGAAACCGCTGGCTGCAGATGGTCGTGAAACCGTTGGCTGTAGATCGTCGTGAAACCGCTAGTTGTAGATCGTCGTGAAACCGCTAGCTTGTAGATCACCAGTTTTACAGCATACTTTGACAATTCACCATAATCTTGTTCATTGATAACGTCGCAACTGTCAGTTATACCATCCATATACGCTAACAGACTCGCTTCCAATCATGTTGACATATTATTTGTCACACAAATGCATAAATGAAAAAAAGGACTGAGATTATTATTCAGTCGGTGCTGTCATGTTCAGTCCCGGCTGCTGATATACTGCCAGATTCGCATATACGCAGCCCCTCACGCGGGGCCCATCGTCACTTTTTAAGATACCAGTTTAGTCTTTGCTCATTCATCAATTTCTGTATGACATGACGCTTATAAGAAACACTGTATTTACTTTAAAAACTGACCTATATTCACATGTGAGCCGTCGGTGCATAACGGACACCCTAAACGGATATCTGCTATTTTGACGACATTTCTAACAATGTATAAGCACTCATTACTCAGATTAAAATAGCATGTTTAAACTCGTCCAGTAATTGATACACCTGGATCATGTAACAAGTTGTAACAGTAGCCACTACCGCATGCCCTCTTTGACCTCACATGACTGAACCATGATCAGGACGATAAATGGTTGAACCATGGTCATGACCATGGTCATGACTAAACAATGGTCATGACCATAAATTACTAAACAATGATCATGACCATCAATGACTAAACAATGATCATGACCTTAAATCGCTTAACCATGATCATGACCATAAATGACTGAACCATGTTTATGATCATAAATGGTTGAACCATGGTCATGACCATAAATGACTAAACAATGATCATGACCATAAATGACCAAACCATGATCATGACCATAAATGACTGAACCATGATCGTGACCCCAAATGGTTGTTAACACAATCTTGAAGTATTGTGTGATGCGATCTGTGGTTCTGTGCAGATTACACACTAGTCTTACAACTGTGAAAAGAAACACAAAAACGAAAACAGAAACCGAACTTGCCATATTTTAAACAGGCATCAAAATTGGAGGCAAGTGCCGTATTTATGCAATAAGAAATGTTGCAGCGAATGTCGAGATTTCAAATGTTGTTATGAGCATGCGTATATCTTCTCATTTCCGGTCGCAGTGTAATTAGGTTATATGTTCCAACGAGCATCATATCGGAAGAATGTGTCTAATATCGAAGCGAACGACTGCAGTAAAATCAGGCGATCACGCATATATTTAGCGATGTTTATTTGAATGTCGTCATCTGTTACCAGTTGGATGATTAAACGAAGCAGAACCCAACAGCTGACAGACGTAAATACCACAAAGTCGCAGCCTGATAATCGACAAAGTCGTCTCTCACATCTCTATCAAGGCCCGTGTTAGGTTGTTGTAATTTGATGCCACTGGTATGCAGGCGCGTTAAATACAAAACAACAGCCATCAAAACAATCCGAGACAATATGCGATTAAGAGCCGTTTTTAGATATGATGTTGCCGTCAAGCGTGTGGACCTTCACGTAACTTGCCTGTTAGATTCGTCTAGCGGATGCACGCGGAGAGAATTGTTGTATGTACCGATATCACACAGTTAGCTCTCAGACAAAATCCCACCAACGTTTTTCCCGTCGGATTCAAAACATCGGAATGAGTTGTTTTGTCTACTCGGAACCGAAATGGTTCGTTCGACTACGTTGGTTGACGACCAAAAAGGGGCATTAGTTAGATAAGTTATTGAGTATATTGCATATCCGGTCTAGGGTCACATAAAAGGCAAACTTGGAAACCGCATGTGTGTGTATTAAAGCGAGATTGTCTGCTATGTTACACGATAGTGGTAATTTCTAATAGACTGTTGACTCAATCTCGTTGTTCTGAAAATATCACGGCCACTGCGGACAAGGTTTGACGTTACAAATGATCCTCCAGCAGCATGCTGGAGGCTTTCAAAGCATCTCAGTCCAATCTGTCGTCTTCTGCACTGAACACTCCAACCGTGCCCGTGAAATCTCTACACTGTCTATCTAGCTATTTTAATATACTATTTTGTTATCATTCCTCTTCTTCCCCGTCTTCTGTTGCCCTCTCGTCCATTTCACCACGTTCGTTCTATGTTCCAATCCTACACATGTCACTCTGATCTCACCCACCGTCATTGTCATGTCCTCACTTCTTCAATATTCTTTTTACCGTCTTCGTCTTCTTGTACTAATGCGGGGTCATCTCATGGCACGTATCGGTTCACCGCCTACAACGTCGTATACACGTCATGATTAGAGGAGTTACAACGTCCTATACACGTCATGATTAGAGGAGATGCGCCATATTTCGTCGTGTCTATTAGCCTCGCCAGTTCGTAATTTTACTGAAATAACGACTTTACCAGACCGTCTGGTTGACTGCAAAATAAAATGAGAAAATACGATATCATTGTGGGCGACAATGTCAGCGACGAGCCTATCTGCTGGACAGGATGGTGTTTTGCGAGCGAGCATGACGTCTTGCTATAGGCAATGGCATGTATAAATATCACCAATGCTTGCAGCTGTGGTTGAATTCGTTTTGGTTGCGATAACTACTTCGGTTCTTACGGAGTGGCCGCCTGCTGTTCGAGAGACATTGCTCGTGTAGTCGCATACGTCTAGGTGCATTTCTGGCAGTGTACAGGTTGATATCAGCCAGGGACGGATTAAGACAGCGTAGCCAAGGGTGCCAAGAACCGCAATTTCACTCTATGATGCAAAACAATACCTCCAAAGCCATGCGCTTTGGCTGTCCGGTTTATCTATGCCATCAAAATATGGGGATGGATGAATAAAGAGAACATTGGTCATAAAACAAACTGTAATGTTCATTACTTCCTTAATGAGGGCACGCTAAAATGGTCTTGGGGCGCGTCAGATTACCCGAAGGCCACAAGGTCCAGGGGACAAGACAGGCTGACACACGCACACTGCAGGTAAATTCAAAGGCCAGGGGACCGCGTACTCATTAGACCCAGAGGAGTTGCCCGTGGATTCCTTATCGTTTCAGAATACATTTTCTTGAACACATCTTTATTTGGTATGATTATTATTCACCTTTGACCCATTTCCCGTGGGTTTGCCCGGCAGAGAATGATTGAACCTTTATGTTGTTAGTGAATGCCATCGATAAGCAAGTTACCCTTTGTTTACTACGGTATGTCCCATCCGTTGGGTACAAGCAACAAGATTAAACGGTTGTATTTCGTCCAGTGGCTGGTCCTACGACGGGCGAAGGGCGAACAATATCGATCGATCTTTTTTGATACGTGCTAAATCCCCGCCCACCCACTCGAGACACAAGAGAACTTATACTTAACATCTTAGATTACGTTTGTTTTATCCACGTGCATCGCAATGAAACGACTGTATCGTCTTTGATAATGACCTAAATCAGGACCAAAGACTATAAAACTGCGAATTCAGCTTCGCTATGTTCCCTGGTGGAGATATTACACTTTAACGGATGAGTTCGTGTTTGTGGTCTGGCAGTAGTGCATCATCAATTGCTGATGCTTATGAGCCTATGCAATGTGTTCGTATTCGTATTCGTATTCGTATTCGTATTCGTAGACGTAGACGTAGACGTAGCCGTAGACGGTGACGGAGACGTAGACGGAGACGTAGGCGGAGGCGTAGGCGTAGGCGTAGGCGTAGGCGTAGGCGTAGGCGGAGGCGGAGGCGGAGGCGTAGGCGGAGGCGGAGCGGAGGCGGAGGCGGAGGCGGAGGCGGAGGCGGAGGCGGAGCGGAGGCGGAGGCGGAGGCGGAGGCGGAGGCGGAGGCGGAGGCGGAGGCGGAGGCGGAGGCGGAGGCGGAGGCGGAGGCGGAGGCGGATATATTCAAGATATTTTACACACAACAATATAACACAAATATATAACAAGTTAACTATATATAACTTATCATTGTGTCGTGTATGTCTAATTAGAACACATTTTGGCAGTTGTTAAACGGGATGTGGTAGAATGTCGCTTTTTTCACCTCTGCATTATATCCACCTTGCAATTAAGGTCACCAGGAAACAAATCCAGGTTACTCACGTGCATGATTCGATCACCTAAATGTGAAGGTAATTCTATCCAAGTCACAGTTGTGGTCGTAGTATGGAGGTTTCGCTGCAATTGAGCTGGAATAATGGATACACACGGGTGCTCTACTACATGGGCAGTTACACTGATCCACCCCTCACGTCAATACATGCTCCGTGACACGGCAAGACCGGGAGCGGTCATTGAACAAAATGGCGATATCATATTACGGTCCTGAGCCGTATCTAGATGTTGATCTACGGCTCCATGCGGGACAGTTTGTCCTCAGGGCACGGGAACAGGTGATGTCTCGAAGCTCCTTCGTCTATCACCGCGCAACGACTGCACCAGATTTAACACTTAATGTTGTCTGGGCCGTAGTGAGTTAGAGCCATTACACCAAATTGTTTCCGCTTCGGCCGTCCGGGAGCATTCCGTGTCCCGTGGTTAATTCCTGTTAACAGCAAATCATTTCCGCCTCGGCCATCCGGGAGCAAGCAGATAGTTGTGTTATTACTAATATCGTATCGTATAATCTGGATATATCGTAAAGCGGGATGAATCGGGAATACATGTAATTTTGCAGAATCGTAGATTTTGCTCTTCTGGAGTTTTGCTAAGTAATCCAACAGTACCTAACATAAATAACAAGCTTTGTCGCGTCGATATAACTGTAGACATAATAATGAAACACGGATGGTAAATTAATTATAGCGCGGAGGAGGGGATTAGTTCGAGCATCAATCTTCAGTTTGTTCCACAGTGCATGATGCATATGGGAATATCAGCTGCATTGGGAACACGTGCTTATTATCTGACGCAGATTATCACCGGAAAAGATAAACTATGGATTAGCAGTAAATAGGTACCTGTTAAATCTAGGCACCGGCACGGCGTTGATAGACAGACGAAGGGATTTGACGGCAGCAACGCTACTTAGCGACTGCCTTAATATAAGTGCTAGGCGTCGGTCCGCCCGCACGCACGCACGCACGCACGCACGCACGCACGCACGCACGCACGCACGCACGCACGCGCACGCACGCACGCACGCCCGTCCGTCCGTCCGTCCGCTGCCGTGCGCCGCCGCCGTCCCCGCGCCCCGCCCCGCGTGCGTGCGTGCGTACGTACGTACGTACGCACGCACGCGCACGCCCGTCCGAAGTTCTACATACACGTCTATTATATATAATTAATGACAATTACGTATTTATATAAATACAACTCTGGAAAATCAATAGAAAAAGTCGGTTGTTATGTACAAAAATTGCACTGAATGCGTTTTTCTAGTACACTGCCAAAATGTAGATTGATTTAATGCGCGAGTCGTTGTTGCAGGCGTATCACCACCGGGATAATTGTTACACGGGCCCCAGGGTCCCTGTTGCCCGGGGCCTCAATTAAGTATCCAGGGGATGCTAAATATATCGCGTTTATTCATAAAAACAATTTAAGAGAAATCCTAGAATTATAGAGGTGTATGGCAGGACACACGTACACGCACGCGCACGCGCACGCGCACGCGCACGCGCACGCACACGCACACGCACACGCACACGCACACGCACACGCACACGCACACGCACACGCACGCCACGCACACGCACACGCACACGCACACACACACTCACATAATAGGTACATAGCGATTAACTGGTGGGACGGAATATGCACAAGCTACGTTTGCAGAAATGTTAGTTCGGCTTTCAAATACCATGTGAATGTTCCCGCTACACAGAATCATCTGGCTAATCATTACAACAAGCACCTACATTTGATTTATTCAATAACGCTTTCATGTTATAGTAAGCGATCTCTCAATACAGTTATTCCTCGTTTATCCGGTTTTCGATAATGCGGTTTTGGTTCGTGATCCGCGTGTTTTTGTGTGAGGGAACTATCTTGATGCAATGTGAATTGCTCCGTTAATTCGTGTATTATTGATGACTCCGGCGTGTCGTTGTGTCTGTCGCCCGGTTGACGCAGTTGTGCTCCAGGTAATCGGTCGCTGCAATGACAACGGTTTTCTCACGCTTTCATTGTTGGTGCAAGCGGCAAATTTGGCTGATCGGCCTCACAAAAGAAGCGATTGCTTGTTTCGTTTATTCCTTGTCACTGACATACACTAATCCGGACGTTTCGTTTATCCGGATAAACGAGACATGACTGTACTACAACAGAAAGTGAATAACAGTAATATTTCCGTATTAAACGACATTTGTTATTTAGGCAAGACTATGCTTTACTTTTACACTTTACCGAAAAGATAACCCCTTTTTAATGATTAATGATATTATATATATTTATATATATATATATATATATATATATATATATATATATATATATATATATATATATATATACTACAAAACACGGTCTTTATTATGTATTGTGATATATACACGTATTGCTTTGTAGCAATACGTGTATATATCACAATACATAATAAAGACCGTGTTTTGTTATTTGCTTATGACTACGATTGTTTTCTACGTATTCGTCGTGGGCATCGTGCCTGCGTTCACCAATAGGCCTCGGTTATTATCCTAAAAGCGTCTGTCAGAATTGCGGGCGTGACAGGTGGATAGCCATCTTGTACCAGATACTATTGTGTTACTTGTATCGTATGAGCATTACCTCTGACAACTGGATTGTTATTCTCAGACGCAGGCGCAGGAAGACATGGCAGACTCGGCCAACTTAACGACGCCGTGGTTTTTGTTGGTAAGCATATCTTTCTCTATATTACTGCTATTTTATTAAGTGGCGTCGTCATCTGTTTTTGTCTTTCTAATTTGTATCCGTCAATGAAGAAAATAACATCTTCAGTTGGTCTTAATGTTATTTTTACTATTAAGTAATTAATTAACGTACTATAATAAATGTGTTAACGGTACACTGTCTGCCGAATTGATTTAGGAAACCCGTAACTCTTTCGCACGCCCGTCTGACCGCATACACAACAGGTTCACGTGTATTCACAAACCACGTATTCCCGCATACACAACAGGTTCAGGTGTATTCACACACCACGTATTCCCGCATACACAACATGTTTACGTGTATTCACAAACCACGTATTCCCGCATACACAACAGGTTCACGTGTATTCACAAACCACGTATTCCCGCATACACAACAGGTTCAGGTGTATTCACAAACCACGTATTCCCGCATACACAACATGTTTACGTGTATTCACAAACCACGTATTCCCGCATACACAACAGGTTCACGTGTATTCACAAACCACGTATTCCCGCATACACAACAGGTTCAGGTGTATTCACACACCACGTATTCCCGCATACACAACATGTTTACGTGTATTCACAAACCACGTATTCCCGCATACACAACAGGTTCACGTGTATTCACAAACCACGTATTCCCGCATACACAACAGGTTCAGGTGTAATCACAAACCACGTATTCCCGCATACACAACATGTTTACGTGTATTCACAAACCACGTATTCCCGCATACACAACAGGTTCACGTGTATTCACAAACCACGTATTCCCGCATACACAACAGGTTCAGGTGTAATCACAAACCACGTATTCCCGCATACACAACATGTTTACGTGTATTCACAAACCACGTATTCCCGCATACACAACATGTTTACGTGTATTCACAAACCACGTATTCCCGCATACACAACATGTTTACGTGTATTCACAAACCACGTATTCCCGCATACACAACATGTTTACGTGTATTCACAAACCACGTATTCCCGCATACACAACAGGTTCAGGTGTATTCACAAACCACGTATTCCCGCATACACAACATGTTTACGTGTATTCACAAACCACGTATTCCCGCATACACAACATGTTTACGTGTATTCACAAACCACGTATTCCCGCATACACAACATGTTTACGTGTATTCACAAACCACGTATTCCCGCATACACAACATGTTTACGTGTATTCACAAACCACGTATTCCCGCATACACAACAGGTTCACGTGTATTCACAAACCACGTATTCCCGCATACACAACAGGTTCACGTGAATTCACAAACCACGTATTCCCGCATACACAACAGGTTCACGTGTATTCACAAACCACGTATTCCGTGTGTTCTTATCGTTTAAATATTCGCACTTCAATCCTGGTTCAAAATGTTATCGCAAAGCCAATTTTTATACTGACTGGTCTGCGCTACAGTCAGAGTGTCACTTGCGACCCACCCGTGTCCGCTGATTGAGACCCAACAATGTTCGCCCTTTCCTACCGGTGCACCTGTAAACCCCCCGCCGCCTTCCTCTGGCGCGCGTAGTGTCAATTTGTTTATGACAAGACATAACCGCAAAGACACAACGACCTGCGAATGATAGCTGCCGCGTGGACGACGCAGTTCGGCGATGGTTTCCGATGTATGATTTATTAACGCGTCGCATGCAACTTGTGGCAGCCCAACGGGTGATTTACGTCCGACGGGGAGTAAACACGCGGCAGGTTACGAGAGGATCGGGTAAAAATACACGCGACCTTCTCCACTTATCGGCGGCATTAAAGGCGCGTCGTCGGCGGCATTAAAGGCGCGTCGTCGGCGGCATTAAAGGCGCGTCGTCGGCGGTATTAAAGGCGCGTCGTCCGCGGCATTAAAAGCGTGTCGTCGGCGGCATTAAAGGCGCGACGTCGGCGGCATTAAAGGCGCTGAGGCCGTCCCTCGTTTGTTGACATTTCCATCGCTTTGTTGTTTGTAGTAGAACACATGTTTAACACGTTCTAGATCCGGATGGAATTGGGTGGAGTAGGATGGCGTGGGATGGAGTGGAGTGGAGTGGAGTGGAGTGGAGTGGAGTGGAGTGGAGTGGAGTGGAGTGGAGTGGGGTGGGGTGGGGTGGGGTGGGGTGGGGTGGGGTGGGGTGGGGTGGGGTGGGGTGGGTGGTATGGGGTGGGTGGGGTGCTGGGTGCGGTGCGGTGCGGTGCGGTGCGGTGCGGTGCGGTGCGGTGCGGTGCGGTGCGGTGCGGTGCGGTGCGGTGCGGTGCGGTGCGGTGCGGTGCGGTGCGGTGCGGTGCGGTGCGGTGTGCGGTGCGGTGCGGTGCGGTGCGGTGCGGTGCGGTGCGGTGCGGTGCGGTGCGGTGCGGTGCGGTGCGGTGCGGTGCGGTGCGGTGCGGTGCGGTGCGGTGCGGTGCGGTGCGGTGCGGTGCGGTGCGGTGCGGTGCGGTGCCAATTGCCAAACCACCAATTGCACTCCCTGAGGCTCGCCAAAATCATTGATTGCACAAATAGCGTTCGGCTCTTATGGAGACGGGAGACGGGAGAGGGTGAGAGGGTGAGAGGGGGAGAGGGGGAGAGGGGGAGAGGGGAGAGGGGAGAGGGGGAGAGGGGGAGAGGGGGAGAGGTGAGGGGTGAGAGGGTGCTACTGAATATGTGTCCGCAACACGTTTGAACTTCATCTTTGCCGTAGTTTGGGTTTCATTAATAAAATCGGAATATTCGGGAGGAGCAGTGTTGCAAATTAATCGCCCAACTTTGTATTTTCAAATCATTCTACAGGGTACACAACGCGGTCTATTCAAAAGGCTGTAGGAAAATAATAATTCCAAAAGTCTAGCGTACACGTGTCGCATGCCATCCTGGATCCATCGATGACCCGGCTAAATTGTGTTTTGTAATGTGATAGTCTTTCCGGGGGAAATGTTTGAATTGCTAGCATAGTATCCAAGTGTCGTTACAGCCAGTAATTGACACTTAATAAAACGAAAACACCAGTTGAGCGAGGCGCAACGAATTCACAAAAAATCCTGCTAATAATTATCATTTCACATTTACCCCATGTGTGTGATCTTTTACTTCCCCTGGCATAGACACCAGGGCCCAGTTTCATAAAGCCGCATAACTTTATGAGCATTTATGCGGTCTACTAGTCGCAGCTAACAGCGACTATTCAGTGTAGCTTACAGCGAGTTTCATGAGACCAATTTAGCATTCGCGTTAACACATCGACGTAGAATTGACCTAATTAGGTCGCGGTGGGGAATCCCTGTATTTGTGGTGTTTTTCACTTTAGCTGCCGCCTTTATTGTTCGTATAGCAAATGACAAGCTATGATGAATGTAAAGGATATCCAGTGTAAACATTAAAAATAATAACTTAACAGTGGGCGTTTCGGGAGCATTAACGAACTTGGGGAGCATCACGTAAAAACTGGCGTCAGGTTACGCGTACTAAATACATGGCGCAGCTAAATGCAATTATGGAAAGCAGACTCGTGAAACGCAACCTACCAGCGTCACTTTACGACGTTTTAGGCTTTCGACGAGTTATCGTCCGCTACGACGTCGTAAGCAGGGTCTATGAAACCGGCCCCAGGCGCTCTATCGTACGACCGCCGCTCCCCACTTCCTGTGCAGCGATAGGGACACCATGTATTCCGAACGTCGAGTATAATTATTACATAACACGCTGCCTTCTGTCTACAGACGACCGTTTTCTCGGAGGCGCCGATCTCCGATGGCGACAACAGCTCCCTCTACCGGCGCGGCGGCAACGGCACTTCCGGTGACGACGAGTCGGCGCAACAGCTGCCGCGCGAGATGCTCTTCAACGACGAGAGCCTCATGTCGGTCGTCGCCTACTCCGTGCTCTTCTGCGTCGCCGGCCTCGGCAATCTCACCGTCTTCATCACGCTCTTTCGTAACCGAAACCGGCGGTCACGCGTCAACCTCTTCATCATGCACCTCTCCATCGCCGACCTACCTCGTCACGTTCGTCATGATGCCGCTCGAGATCGGCTGGCATCTGACGGTGTCGTGGAACGCCGGCGACATCGCCTGCCGCGTCCTCATGTTCTTCCGCGCGTTCGGCTTCTACCTGTCGTCGTTCATCCTCGCCGCGATCAGCCTCGACCGTTACTTCGCTATCGCTCACCCGCTCAACCTGAACGACGCCGACAAGAGGGGAAAACTGATGCTCACCATGGCGTGGCTCTTCAGCATCGTCGCCAGCATTCCGCAGGTAGGCCACGTCACGTGTGTCCGGTGCGTACGTACGTGCGTGCGTGCGTGCGCATGCGTGTGGGTGAACTGTTCGTTATTTGATCCGTCCGTCCTTCGGTCCCGTTAGTCGGTTTGTCCGTCAGCCCGTCGGTCCGTCAGTCCCGTTAGTCCGACATCTGTCGGTCCGTCAGTCCCGCTAGTCCGTCAGTTGGTCGGTCCGTCGGTCCGTGAGTAAGTCGGTCCGTCAGTGCCGTTAGTCGGTCCGCCGGTCCGTCGGTCCGTCTGTCCGTCGGTCCGTCGGTTTCTCTATCCCACCATCCATCAACCAATTCTTATGAACACAGCAACTGACAGATGATGTATAGATAAACATTTGACGACTATGTTTGTACTTGAATGAAGGCCTTACTCTCTTTTTACTTCGTGTAACAGAGAAGCAAT
>JAODUO010000445.1:352500-360000 GCA_025642075.2 Ridgeia piscesae
GACCATATTTTGTCACATATCGGCTGCACTATGGCGCATCCCTTTAGACATTCGTCTTTCAACATCAGCCAATGAAATCGTCCACGAACCGTGTGGTCGGCCTCCAGTCATGTGATATAATATTTCAGCCACACACTGCTCGTGTTACATGCAATGTTTGGAACGTGAGTGGGTAAATATATTGCTATTCCCAAGAGGCGTGTATCCGTATTCAAATTGAGGCGGATATTTGCGCTGTCCCCACGGCTGACGCAGTAGCGACTAGTATAGTTCGACTCCGCTCAATCCTAGCTTTACGTAGACGATCAGCCAGGGGTACAGGAGTGTAGCGCAACGACCCCCGGCTTACGAGAAGGCAGTACACCTACTCTGCAGTGGGCGCTGGAAACTGAAAGAGGCGCAACTACCACGCGTCTGTGGCATCGCATTTTATCGCCCATCTACTTGCACGCGGCTTTGTCGCGGTGATCAATTTGGCCTACAAACATGGCTTCCAGCGCGTTCATTTCACGGCGATTGGGCACAGAAGCACTTCCGATATTGTGTTTATGGCGTTTCGACACGCCCGCATTATGCGTTGTTTTGATCGTAGAAACACGTAGATCTTGTATCGTGATAACGCTAGGACCACATACATAGTATGAAGCCGACGCTCGACGTGACACCACTGGAAACGAACGTCCGTCACACATCTTACGATAATCCTGTTAATCGTATGCGATTTTGGCCCTTACGAGAGTATCGGTAGCGGGGAATAGAAACTGTTTAGAACTCATATGTCTCGCATGCGGTTCTTTTGTCGTTCTAAGACAGAATCCACTAGCGGTCGACTCGCATGCATTAGGTGTCTGACTGACATAACGCATAGCAGTGCTCTCTCTCTCTCTCTCTCTCTCTCTCTCTCTCTCTCTCTCTCTCTCTCTCTCTCTCTCTCTCTCTCTCTCTCTCTTCTCTCTCTCTCTCTCTCTCTCTCTCTCTCTCTCTCTCTCTCTCTTCTCTCTTCTCTCTCTCTCTCTCTCTCTCTCTCTCTCTCTTCTCTCTCTCTCTTCTCTCCTTTCTCTCTCTCTCTCTCTCTCTCTCTCTTTTCTCTCTCTCTCTCTCTCTCTCTCTCTCTCTCTCTCTCTCTCTCTCTCTCTCTCTCTCTCTCTCTTGTTACCAATATTATCCATTACATAAAACAATCATGTATATTCCTAACTTATTGACATTACAAGGCCCTAATGTAATATCGAATTAGTCACGTTATGATATCGGGACTTTAAACAACTCGTGCAAACTTACAGTTTATATATATATATATATATATATTTTTTTTAACTCAATGCATATATGTCTACAACAAGTCAACCAGGCTTGCATCAGCTCAAGATTTTCAAATGACTCCGTCGTCAATATAATTGACATGTGGCTGCTCTGTAATTGACGGACACCAGTAATTTAATGACATCAGATTGCTCGGCCCAGTCGATTGGTAATGCATTTCAGCTACGGTTACAAATGGAAAGGTCGTGTTTAAAATGCTTCATTTGATACTCCAAAATACAAATAGTTTTCCTGCGTCACTGGTCGAGTTGTGTTACTGTGACTGAATACACGGTTATTAATAATGGATATTATTTATTATCATTATTACACGCAAGAAAATGGGTGAACATCGTAACGTATGTATGCATGCGGTATCAAACATCGCGAGACTTAATCATATTAGGAAAGTGGATTCATGTCAATAACATAATAAATCACAGAGACCATTGTGGCTGGCAACTTAAATGTTACTCAACAATTTTTGCGGAAAGAACTGAACGTATCTACCAGGACGACGAGCGATACATGATTAGGCTACAACCCACAAGGCGCACGCTGAGTCCGCTGTGTACATATATAACCTCTCATGAAAAAGGATTATTTGGATTTTACGAGAAAAAAATTAACTCACGTATCTATTACTAATGTCGAGATAACAGCGCCGCGTGATTTGTCTATAAATCACGCGGCGTGTGAGGATTTGTTTGTATGTAACACCATATATTCTGATGGCTTTTACGAGGATTGCTGTCTTATACTGTATTAGGAATTATCGCACGAATTGCGATAAAGGATACATATTTGTGTGTATCAAGTATAAAACAAATAACACACTTTTTGATCCTAGATACTCTTTCACAGAAACATCGCGGATTTTTGTTTGATAAATATGTAGACGGTATTTCTTAGCCTGATATTTGGTAACAGTCGATTCGTTTCCACGAACACGTAGCGGGTGTTTTTACGTGGGTCTAGGTATTAAGTGGTTTGTCAGGTGGTGATATTCCACCATATTAGGAATTAACCAATGTATCACGCTGGCGTCGGAAACAAAATCATAAAATATCTATACAGAAGATTTTTATTACAATTTTAATGCTTCCCTGCTGGGCCAGTCAAACTGATAATACTATTATAGGTGTGTATAATTAAATATGATTACAAGTACAAGTTAATGAACGTATATACAATGAATACAATTAACACAAGTATTGCACACGTGGAGATCCTATAGAAACAGATATCGAGGACCACCTAAACAACACTTACAAACAACAGTTTCAGTTTCTTTATTCCATAACATTAAAGCTTAAAAGCACGATCTTCTATAACAAATATAATGGATCATTTTATAGATGCAGTTAATATATAAAATAATTTACAATACACAGATTGAACAGGCTGACTGCTAATTAACATTTACTGATTAGAACACAATTAATTAATTAAATGACAGAACGTAATTTGTCGAATTTATACACTCTATAACTTCAAGTACTACAACCAGCTTTAGGCAAATGAGAAACAAATTGCATCGTTTTGCAAATGCAATCGCCTGTTGCAATTACAGCTGCTCTCCATGTAGGCAATAAATGGTTTGGTTGCAGACAAATCGATCATGGCCGATCTAACAAGTAGGTCTAATACCAATTATTTTCTTAAATGACACGTTAATGTTCAACATAATTCCGAAATAAGAGAATAAAGTTGATGGACATAGGGTTATTTGATAATGAACATGCATTATTTCTGAGAATCGCGTTCACGATTAATGACCTAACTAAGGACATGCTTCGTGTTAAATGCCACATTCACCGCCTCTATATGTAGACAAATGTTCTGTATGCTCGTAACGTAATTGAACAAGACGGCAACTGGAACTTGTGTATAAAAGTATTCAGGCAAACTACAATTATTTTAAAATATTACAACTAAACATATTGTTTATAATATGCTATAACTATTTTAATTGATAACCAAGCCCATTAGCTTACCCAAGTAGCATACAATGATGGCTACTAATGTGTACATTTGTTGGGTTTGTAAGATTTTGCGTTGTATAATAAGAAGACATGTTGAGGGAACTATAGAAAAACAGTACATTCCCATTATATTTATTATTATTATTTATTATTTACTTTTTTTCGAACAAATATTAATGGACGTCTGATTTTGTAATAGTTAGAAACCATTCTGTTTGGGGTGTAAAAAGTTGTTGTTGGTTTGCTTATTGAGTAACGTAAATGCCTTCGTTTAACTAGGTGAATCTGGTGTGTTCGAATAAAAACGGAAATAGTATTATGTGAAAACTAAAACCGTGCCCAATAAACTGGCCTTATAGTAGCCTCGAGCGGTCACGGGTCGTGTAACACAGAACAGATTAAGTAAAGCAGTACATTACCTTTTAATGGATAATTACACGAATAGATTCACCAACACTATCGCCTTACACTAAAACGACCATTCATATGTAGGTAATATATTCGTAACACGAGACCAGATATGTTGAAGACACATTGCACCCCTGAATTGCACTTAAAGGGATACTCCAGTCAGTGAGAGGTTCACAACATTTACCTACACGCGTATACCATATTGGTTGTGCATACTAATTGTGCACAAAGAGTGTTATTAAATAATTAATTACAGTATAATTGTACCCAAATACATGCTTTGTTGGATTCAGGGCGCTGCCATATTGTAGCGCCGAACAATTTTGCGCAAGGCCTGCGCCAAGCTGTGCCTTTTCCCACAATGCGCCAGTGACGTAAACGATTTGGCTTACGTCACTGGTTCTGTGCCTCAAGATGGCAGCACCCTCAATGTCAGATAACATGGTACAATTGTACTATAATTAATTATTTATGAACGATCGTTGTGCACACTTACTCTGCACAACCAATATATTATAGTTACGTGATTAAATACCGTGAACCTCTCACTGACTGGAATACCGTGAACCTCTCACTGACTGGAATACCGTGAACCTCTCACTGACTGGAATACCGTGAACCTCTCACTGACTGGAGTATCCATTTAATTATCCCCAAGCAGTGTTTACAACGTGAACTTACGCCAACGAAACTGTCAAGTTGTATTCGAAACTTTGAAGTAGTTTACAACAGCTGAAGCGGAAACATACAAGTGTTGCAGGCGAGCTCCTGGAATTGATGGTTTTGAAGCTCGTTCCGACTGGCCTGGTTTCCATACACAATGCTAATGGCAAGGGCAAAGGAACGGACATGGGTGTGTAACGGAACGGACATGGTCACTTTAATGACAAGTACAAAGGAACGGACATGGTCGCTTTAATGGCAAGTGCAACGGAACGGACATGGTCGCTTAAATGACAAGTGCAAAGGAACGGACATTGTCGTTGTAATGGCAAATGCAACGGAATTAACATGATCGCTTCAATGGCAAGTGCAACGGAACCAGAAGGACTCTTCAGTGACAAAGCAAGCGTAACGTAACGAACACAGTCTCTTCAGTGAGAAGAGTAACCGATCGGATGACATCACAATAATCACAAGAATAAACAATCAGTTTCCTGACGTCATGACAGGTGTAACGGAACAGACAACGTCGCTCCATTGACAGGTAATTTCGAGGAAGAACGCGGTAATTGGCCACGACCGAACACAACGGAACAAACATGGACTTCCCCGGGGGTTGCGCAGACGTAATAGAACGTAACAGCCGACCTGTGGAGAGCATTTGTTTCCTCTTGTAGACGCGCGTGTAGGCCAGCTGTCGACTCTAACGTCATTACCGCGTCAGACCTCATTCCGTCGAGTAGCCATCAGCGCGTCTTGGAAGCTGGCCAACTAGTTACGATCACAGGATGCGTGATTAGTGGTGATAATTTTATATTGTATTATTCATTATCATACCTCGAGATCACGGCTCACCACGTCAATCCCTGCTTTTCCACTGACTAATTCATATGTTGCCGTCTTATGTCACTTTAAATGAAACTGTTGTGCTTGCCATCTAGCGTATTATGGTTATTCTTGCACTAGGCGACGTTTGGTTGACTGACTAGTCCGTGTATAATAATGTTACGGTTAGGGTTTGATGTATTAGGAACGATTTTGTAAGTTGGAAACCGCGAACAAAATCAAGCGTTTAGCATTAATTCAAACAATATTCACCCTTCCAAATACACGCTGTGGATAAATATATAAAGGTAAATACAAATCCAAATAATACTTCATTAATACCCGCATGCAATTGCACATGTAAATATAAACATACCAGGGTAAATCCCAAATAAAAAAATACTGATCCAACATTATGTAAAAACTCGAGAGTAGAGATATAAACATTAAAAACTTCCCATGTCCACAAACAGTCGCTACACGTTACCATGCCGATCAACACTGACACTTTGACTCTATTTCACTTAGTAAAATATCAGTTATCTTGCGGAATAGTTTTGCATTATCCGAACAACTAAGAAATCGGACCATAACTGAACACATTGCTCCGACATGTGCACACGAGCGCAGACGTTGCTCGTAAGGGGGCATATAACCTCGCTCACGGGCGTCTGGTCCAGGTGACTATGTCCGGGTTAGGTTCTAATACGTTTTTAGGATAGATAAATAATGCATCGGTGTCGGAAATTGGTAGAATAATCTGGGGAAAGCTACAAGGGATTCTTTGCCTCAATGTTTCGTTAGTATTGCACGTAACGTCTGTGGAAGGTGTAGCCCTATGCGTGAAAGATTATTCTTAGTTTCGGACGGAGGCGGGTTTCGCTGTTGGACTGGAGTACAAAAGCAGTATTCTGTACGTGGTCAATTGGGGTAATGTTGCAGACTTTGCCTGCCGTTGATCCAGGGTAGAGTTGGTGATTTTGGCGGTCCGAGAAGGGTTTGTTTTGGTGATCTGTTTGAACCGACCATGAGATCGTGCTGGTACAATTTTGACATTGCAACACGGGAAACGGAAGGATCTGACGTTTCAGACATCCCCGTGGCTCCCAACTGTATCAGCATTGTCCCAAACACCAGCCACATCTACACAATCGTCTCACCTGCCCAGCCTCCTGCGTTAAACGACGGGGGCTGGTCCAGCCTCTCCAGTTTCGTACGTACGCGTTTAATTTCAGTATCAATAGCAATGTGATGAGAAACTCAGATGTTGAGTTGCTGCTAATGTATGGTTCAGTTCAGATCCATGGCGTTATACGAAATCCATACTCCGGATCCAGAGTTTTGTAAACAAGTGTCTACGGAGGATTCTAAGAATATGGCGGCCAGACACAATTAATAGCAATGTACATCATATCACAAAGAGTATTCTTTATTCAACACACACTTGTGGCTCGATGCGATATTTCCGGATGGAGAATTACGTTAAGAGTAACATAATGTCTTGCTGTCGTAGTTCAACTCCGGCATCCGTAATGCCCGGATGTTCACATTAATGGTAGAGACAAGTCTAATAGAGATAGGGCAATTTGTTCCAATGAAATTATATTATGATGACATCTCGTTTACTGAGAATACATTTAGGCTACGGGTGCATTTTGGTCAGGCTGAGACAAGAACATGCAACTATGATAACACTAATGATATTAACCCTATTAAACCTAATTACGATCAAGATCGTGATCATCTTTGTCTTCATCTTCACCTTTACTTTCATCGTCAACTTCATCTTCATCTTCAACGTAAGTTTCATCTTTATCTTCATCATCATCATCATCATCATCATCATCATCATCTTCATCTTCATCTTCATCTTCATCTTCATCTTCATCTTCATCTTCATCTTCATCTTCATCTTCATCTTCATCTTCATCTTCATCTTCATCTTCATCTTCATCTTCATCTTAAGTTTCATCATCATCTTCATCTTCATCTTCATCTTCATCTTCACATTCGTCTTCATCTTCATCTTCATCTTCATCTTCATCTTCATCTTCATCTTCATCTTCATCTTCATCTTCATCTTCATCTTCATCTTCATCTTCATCTTCATCTTCATCTTCATCTACATCTTTATCTTTATCTTTATCTTTATCTTTATCTTTATCTTTATCTTCATATACATATTCATATTCATATTCATATTCATATTCATATTCATATTCATATTCATCTTCATCTTCATCTTCAACTTCAACTTCAACTTCATCTTCATCTTCATCTTCATCTTCATCTTCATCTTCATCTTCATCTTCGC
>JAODUO010000445.1:370000-375000 GCA_025642075.2 Ridgeia piscesae
TTCCCCCCCTCTCCCTCTCCGTCCCCCCTCCCACCCCCTCACTTCACTCACTTTACTCACTGTCACTGTCACTGTCACCCGTCACTTTTACTGTCACTGTCACTGTCACTGTCACTGTCACTCTCACTGTCACCCGTCACTCTTCTCTCACTCTCACTCTCACCTTTACTCACCCCACTCTCACTCCCTCACTCTTTACTCTCACTCACTCTCACTCATTTCACTCACCTCACCCCACCACCCCTTTTACCCTCACCCTCACTCCCACCTCACTCACCCCACCTCACTCCCCACTCTCACCCCACTCATTTCACTCACTCATTCCCCATTTACTCATTTCACTCACCTTTTATCCTCACCTCACTCATTCTCACTCACTCATTCTCACTCACTCATTCTCACTTCATTTCACTTCATTTCACTGTCACTGTCACTGTCACTGTCACTGTCACTGTCACTGTCACTGTCACTCTCACTCTTACTCTCACTCTCACTCTCACTCTCCCCTCACTCTCACTCTCACTCTCACCCCTCTCACTCTCACTCTCACTCTCACTCCCACTCCCACTCTCACTCTCACTCTCACTCTTTACTCACTCTCACTTTCACTCATTCTCACTCACTCACTTACCCACTCATTCAGTCTCTCACTAATCGTCGTAGTCGTCTTCACCGTCGTGGTCGCATAATGTGTCTCCTCCTTGTCATCGTCGTCGAGGTCACAGAAGATAATATGGCCTCAAGGCCGCTGTGGTGAAGACATATTGTGCTAACATTCCAAGAATACATCGTCCATTCGGCTTCCGTCTGAGAAAAAACACGCGGCGTGTTGTTTCTCCATTCCTGGCACAGGGCGTGTAATTTGGGCCTGCTTCATCAGAGACATGACTCTGTCGGGGAGACGTGTCCAGCAGCCACACGCGCCCCACCACCCGTCTGTCACACGGCGCCTCGTCACAAACTCATTACGTCGCCTGCCTAGGGGTTCACGAACGACCGAACGACCGAACGATCGAACGACCGAACGATCGAGCGAATGAACGAACGAACGCACGCACGCACGCACGCACGCACGCACGCACGCACGCACGCACGCACGGACGGACGGACGGACGGACGGACGGACGGACGGACGGACGGACGGACGGACGGACGGACGGACGGACGGACGGACGACGGACGAGACGAACGAACGACGAACGAACGAAGAACGAGACGAACGGACGGAGACGAGACGACGGGACGGGACGGACGGACGGACGAACGAACGACGGACGGACGGACGGACGGACGGACGGACGGACGGACGAACGACGAACGAACGAACGAACGAACGAACGAACGAACGAACGAACGAACGAACGAACGAACGAACGAACGAACGAACGAACGAACGAACGAACGAACGAACGAACGAACGAACGAACGAACGAACGAACGAACGAACGAACGAACGAACGAACGAACGAACGAACGAACGACGAATGAACGAACGAACGACCACTCACCCCGCCGCACCGCACCCGCCGACGGACGACGGACGGACGGACGGACGGACGGACCGACGACCGACGGACGGACGGACGACGGACGACGGACGACCGACGACGACCGACGACGACGGACGGACGACACGAACGACGAACGAACGAACAACGAACGAACGACACGACGACGACCGACCGAACGAACAACAAGAACAACAACGACGAACGCGAACGACTGAACGACGGCGAATAGAGCGACGCGACTCAAGCAACGAACACGACTACACGAACGAAGAACGATACGAGAACAGAACAACAACTTAGACGATCTCTCGAACGCGAAAACAACGAGCGAACGAAGACGAACGAAGTAGAACACGAGAAGAACAACGAACGAACGAACGAACGAACGAACGAACGAACGAACGAACGAACGAACGAACGACCGACCGACCGACCGACCGACCGACCGACCGACCGACCGACCGACCGACCGACCGACCGACCGACCGACCGACCGACCGACCGACCGACCGACCGACCGACCGACCGACCGACCGACCGACTATTTCTTATACAAGTGTTACTATTATCCAATCGTATGATAGCAACGTCTGCACTAGTGGGAATTAGTGGATGCGACAGGATGCTTTCTATTAGTGCAAACAACACACTTACCCGATACAATGCAAACATAGATGTAACAAACTAAACACACTTTATGTGACGTTTATCTCTGCGCACGCGCAATAAATAGTTCCTGTGGGTTCGTCTACGCTTAATGCACCTAGAAATGCGTGAATGTTTGAGAACTCATAATGTCAGTGTGTCCTGCCACTTTCATCCAATCAGCACACAATTTGCTCCGACGAAACTGATTCGACGATGCCGGTGTGATCTCAATCTAGAAACTCGCCGTATTTCGTTCTTGCTTTATTTAGTTGCATTATTTTACAACTAAACCTCACGGTATGTCGCAACAAAATGTTAACATGTGGCAGAGCCACGCACAGTCCTTTGAAACATTGAGCCCAAAGTTATCCAGGGACAAGAAGTCTCATTGAACGAATCATCCGCGTGAGCCCCCTAAGTCACATGCAACATGATGTGTGACCGCAAACAAACAAACAAACAAACAAACAAACAAACAAACAAACAAACAAACAAACAAACAAACAAACAAACAAACAAACAAAACAAAACAAACAAACAAACACACAAACAAACAAACAAACAAACAAACAAACCAACCAACCAACCAACCAAACAAACAAACAAACAAACAAACAAACAAACAAACAAACAAACAAACAAACAAACACACAAACAAACAAACAAACAAACACACAAACAAACAAACAAACACACAAACAAACAAACAAACAAACAAACAACAACAACACAACCAAACAAACAAACAAACAAACAAACAAACAAACAAACACTACTAATTGTTTTAATAGGGCCTGTAAGTGGGTCACGATACATGGCGAGACTGCGCGCGACTGGAGCTGATTGGGGACTGGACACAAGAATAATATTCTAACGACGGATGACAGTTGTAGCTTCCGAGTGATGACTACTAGGAAAATCAGGTCATAAATATTTTGTGTTATACGTTTCTTAACTTAAATGTCCGGTTTAATATTGAGTTTACCACACTATCATAGACATATAGCGATTTACGTTGTGCAGATAATAGACACGATTGTAGGCCGTATGTGTCTTTTACGGGATTTGCATTTTACAATGCTGTACGTTGTGGTTTCGATAAGCACTTATATCTGACAAGTTGTCTAAATGCGTACAGACCGTCAAAAGATGTTTTCATATACCATTTAACGGGTTAAAAATAGCGCTTACTCTGTGTACACATCGACCATGAGGCGTTTTCGAAACCGTTGTAGGCGTCGCTAAATGCCCAGATAGAAATGTATGATCAGGTGATGCAGTGTCACGTGAAGACAAGTGGACGGGTTCCACGTCCTGTCGTGTCGTGTATTTGTTGTCATTCGTAATGGTATGAAGTCAGTTGTTATGTATGAATGCGATTTGTATGGATGGGTGTTTTTGTTTTCAGGGACGTTACATTTGTTATAAAAACATGGTGTATATTTGTTGTGTGCACAGCATAAGACCAGACAAGAGACATCCTATTATTAAAAAACTTTTAGAGCCAATAACAACTAATTAACTAACTCCTCACCCAGCCAGGTGCACGCCCCCCAGTTGGTAAAGGTCAAAGGGTGGGTGTCACTCGCGGCAATTTGAGTGACAGCGTCGGGATTCTTATAAACATAATTACCACATCAATATTAAACTTTTACCAAAAACACGAAACAATTATTCAAGGTGGTCAAAAACCTGGCTGCAACGTCGGCGGCGTGCTGTAAGGCCCTCTAAACAATATGGGTGCCGGTCACATGTTTAGTAGTTCCATGGATTGTGGGTAGATGTATCTACTGTTTTGCAATAAGGAGTAAAAGGGGTGTTTTATACGTCCCGGTGGCTCATAGGTCCCCAGTCTTCCCTATACGTTGCCCCAAATAGGTTGTACTGCACACAAAATGACACTCTTCATTACTAGTTAAGATCGCCAAACACAAGTACTTGCCGCTAATGCCATGGCAACCACCATAACAATCGATTAAAATTTATGATTTCCGTGTTCATTTGCTTCTGCTTGTAATAATCCTTCGGACAATATAACTGAAATACGCGATTTGGGAACAGTTCGATTATTACAACCAAAAACAAAACAAAGTCCTATATGTTAACATGGAGAATATGGATTTCCTGCCCCCAACTGCCCCCAGCCTCGTTTTGGCGCGCGAGTCTTATACGCCCTATACAGAAGCATGTTTTACCACTGGATCATGTTTTAAACACGTCAACAGGGCAGGCGCCGAATCGTTAGCATTCAACCGAGAGCACTTTATCGTCGTTGTTTTGGGCTGCATAAACCGCTGACCATTGACTGATGTATCCCCTTTCGCAATCTCACGTTAGGTGAGTTCTCGCTACAATTGAGAAATCGAAAACGGGCGAAGTTCAGCTTTCGCTTCACCGCAATTCTTCCGTTAGGTCGGATGCATCCAATCTTCCCGTGTGTACATTAAATGCATTGGCTGCAAGAGAATGCGTGCGTAAGGTTGATCGCCAGTGAAGACGAGGCAACCTACACAGTTGTAACACGCAGCTTGTGAATCAGTGAAACAACTTGATATGAACGACAAGAAAACCAAATAAATTATAAACAATTGCGGGAGAAATCAGTCAAGATCAGTAAGAAACATTTGAAATTGTTCTGTCATTCAGACATTTGGGTGTGACCATGCCAGATGACGTGATTTTGTCCAGACTTGTGCCCAGGTGTGCTAAACGATGCAACCAGAGATTTTGCCAAATTTAGGATGCTTGGACGTTTCGGAGATCCCGTAAAATCGTAGTCAATATCTTAATAGCAGTGGACGATATATGCGTTGAAATTGTCTTAGCAACACAAAATCAGTT
>JAODUO010000445.1:390000-417500 GCA_025642075.2 Ridgeia piscesae
GGACGGACGGACGGACGGACGGACGGACGGACGGACGGACGGACGGACGGACGGACGGACGGACGGACGGACGGACGGACGGACGGACGGACGGACGGACGGACGGACGGACGGACGGACGGACGGACGGACGGACGGACGGACGGACGGACGGACGGACGGACGGACGGACGGACGGACGGACGGACGGACGGACGGCGAACGATTGCGTTGAGACGCATACATAATCTTACAGCACCAATGATAATGAGAAAAACCAATGGTGCGCATAATCCCTAATTTAAATAGATCTATTAATATATAATGCGTAGTGCTGTGGAGACCTAGGGAAGAGGAACGTCCCATTAGGAAGAGGAACATCCCATTAGGGAAGAGGAACGTCCCATTAGGGAAGAGGAACGTTCCATGGTAGCGCAACATGATCACAATTACGTTGTGGATTGCATGAATCAGCAGCAACGCTATTTTAAGAAGAATCTTCAACATTCTAGGAAAATATATTTCGGATTCGTCACAGATAACAGTCTAGTCGGCTGATCATTACGATTTGCCATATCAAAGCAAAAATATCATCAATAAAGCGGATTATAGTTGATCTCGTGTTCGTGGCACGCGACTGTTCATCATCTTCCACGGTCAGCTCGGGAGAAGCCAATCTTATTGCGTAAGGCGACACCACTGAGTCGCGAAAGTCCTTCTTTTAATTGAATTCGTCGTCAGGCGAACACTGCCGACAATAGCCCACCTGTTTCGGTGTCATCCGGTAGTTAATTTCCAACCGTTGATGAGAAGCATTGCCTTGAAAAGCCTAATACGTAGAACTCAAAAAAGATGTTTCGTAAAGATGTCTGTAAGGGGGTCTTTTATACAGCACATCATACGTTTCTATGAGCTGACAGGGTGGCCGTAATACTGCTTTTATACACTGCATGGGATATCTCGGTTTTCCATTTGCCTAGATACGTTTTACTATTCATGTGTTAAGCACACGGCTGAGAGGGTCTCTATCTATCGAAGGTCGTAGGATGAACGAGATTGTCACCATTAGAAAGAGCTGTAAGCTTAGGTAGACTTGAATCCCGATCTTCAGGCAATTATATGTACAGTCTACAGTCCACAGTCTACAGGCAGACAGCTGCACATGTGACTCTCAGTCTAGGAAATGATATTGCACATAATACATATTTTCGATTAATAACTAGTAATATATATATACCTAATATATACACAATATATGTATATATGTATATATGTATATATGTATAAATGTATATATATATATATATATATATATATATATATATATATATATATATTATATATACATATACATATATATGTATACATGTAAGTATGTATGTATATATACATATATAAATATGTATATATATATAGTATTACTAATATATATATATATATATATATATATATATAATTATATTATTATATATATATATATACATAATATTCAAACTATAACAATTATATATATATATATATATATATATATATATATATATATAATTATATGTATAATTGTTTATATTTGTTATTTTATGGTTTACGAAGTGCAAATCAGTTCACCATCCTCAATGTTGAGAGCCATGTTTCATACCAGACATGCTATGCACTCCGGGTCCAGGTTTTGAACCCAGAGCACTGACAATTGCTAAGTGTTCGCTAGCATAAATTCCGTTTGAAGTTCCATTTGTGTGTGGGGGGGTCTCTTACAACTTACCTGTGTTACAATTAACAACGGTCTTCTCGTTACAATCAGACACATCGGCGCCTGCGGAATTATTAGTTTCGTCATAACTGCGATTTAAATCAGCCCAAATCGGTCGATTACGTGACAGAGTCGGTACCGTAGGTACCAATGCTGGTCAACTGGTCGTTCACGAACCAGCAGCAGCGTCAGATCGCCTAATCATGGGGCATTTGTCAGGTTATGCGACAGAAATTGTCCACGAACTTATTCCGCCCCGCTGTTCTTACGTGTCAGCTGATTGACAAGTGGGACTACTATGTCAACGAGAGACAGGCGAGTGCTTCTGTGCCGATATCTCAGGCGCCTGTCATCGTCTCACAATGCCGTGCGACGTCAAAGAATAATCGACATAAACGAGCCAATGTAAAGCGAACGCTGGCTTTTCCATGTTCAATTACATTTCCTCATTTGTATCATAATTCAACATCCCGGCGTCCGCAGAGCCGAGTTAACCTTTGCCGGCAAGATCGTGCAAACTAGCGTATTGTGGCGGTCATTTCCTGTCCCACAACTAACCATATTATGCAGGAGATAAACCGCGTGTGCCGTTCTCACTAAAGCATTGTCTCGTGTAATGGACTCTTGCACTCAGAGCGGCGTGATTTATACTGAATCCAATCCGCTTGGTTCCCGTCTTGTACGACTGAGTACTTACTAGACATCGTGATCAAGGTAATAACTCACGACAATGATAAACCAACTAGCCACATCCACTCGCATATGATAAATTGCGTATAGGACATAAATTATTGATTGATACAAGCGAGGTGCTTGTAATAAGTTGCCATATATATATATATATATATATATATATATATATATATATATATATATATATATATATATGTATATATATGGCACAGAAGCACTTGATCATCTCTTATTGATAAAGTATGTCCCACTCTACACCTCACAAGTCGTCAACCATAACCACGAAGCCACCATTACAATACAGCATTGGACTGAACTCTGCTTTTCGTTGTATCCCAATAGTCATCGTTATTGTCACTAATAGCTTCGTCCTCTACAGGTGAGTTATCTCTCACCTGTAGACACACCCACCCTCTTTAATTCCCTACTTGTCTGTCTCTTTCTCCCTGAATGTCTGTCTGCCTCCCTGTCTGCCAGTCCGTCCGTCTGGCTGCTCTCTCTCTCTCTCTCTCTCTCTCTCTCTCTCTCTCACACACACACACACACACACACACACACACACACACACACACACACACACACACACACACACACACACACACACACACACACACACACACACACACACACACACACACACACACACACACACACACACACACACACACACACACACACACACACACACACACACACACACACACACACACACACACACACACACACACTCTCTCTCTCTCTCTCTCTCTCTCTCTCTCTTCTCTCGTATCTCGTCTCTCTCGCTCTCGCTCTCTCGATCCCTGCTTCCGCTCCGTCTCCTCTCCGTCTCCGTCTCCGTCTCCGCTCTCCGCCTCCGCCTCCGTCTCCGCTGTCTCGCCTCCGCTCCGCCTCCGCCTCCGTCTCTCCGTCCTTTCCCGCCTCCGCCTCCGCTCTCCGCTCCGCTCTCCGCCTCCGCTCTCCGCCTCCGCCTCCGCCTCCGCCTCCGCCTCCGCCTCCGCCTCCGCCTCCGCCTCCGCCTCCGCCTCCGCCTCCGCCTCCGCCTCCGCCTCCGCTCCCTCGCCTCCTCCTCCCTCCTCTCCCCTCCACCCCATCCCCATCTCCCTCCCCTCCATCCCCTGTCCCCATCTCATTCTATTTCCTCCTCACCCCCGCGCCCCATCTCCCTTTCTTCCTCTTCTTCTCCTCTTCCCCATCCTCTCCCTCCCCTCCCTCACCCCCTGCTTCTTATCTCCGCTCCCTTTCCATTTCTCTCTCCAAATATACGTCCTTATTCCTCTTGCAGAGCGTCATCTTCCACGTGGAGACTCACCCGGTGTTCGAGTGGTTCTCCCAGTGCGTCACCTTCAACTTCTTCCCGACGAGACGACACGAGCTCGCCTACAACCTCTTCAATATCGTCGCCGTCTACCTCGCTCCTCTCGTCGTCATCATCATCTCGTACAGTCTCATTCTCTGGGAGATCACGAAGAAAACGCGCGAAGGTCGAGGTGCGTATGTCGTCCGTCTGCCCTATATCTATGTCCGTCTGTCTTCTATCTACGTCCGTCTGCCTCCTCTCTATGTCCGTCTGCCTTCTATCTATGTCCGTTTGCCTCCTCTCTACGTCCGTCTGCCTTCTATCTACTTCCGTCTGCCGTCTATCTAAGTCACTCTACCCTCTATCTACGCCCGTCTGCCTTCTATATATGTCCGTCTGCCTTCAATCTACGTCCGTCTGCCCTCCATATACGTCCGTCTGCCTTCTATCTACACCAGTCTACCTTCTATCTACGTCCGTCTGGCTTCTATCTACGTCCGACTGACTTCTATCTACGTCCGTCTGCCTTCTATCTACGTCCGTCTGCCTTCTATCTACGTCCGTCTGCCTTCTATCTACGTTCGTCTGCCATCTACGTCCGTCAGCCCTCCATCTACGTCCGTCTGACTTTTACCTACGTCCGCCTGCCCTCTATCTACGTCCGTCTGCCCTCTATCTACGTCCGTCTGCCCTCTACGTCCGTCTGCCCTCTACGTCCGTCTGACATCTATCTACGTCCGTCTGACATCTATCTACGTCCGTCTGCCGTCTATCTACGTCCGTCTGCCCTCCATCTACGTCCGTCTGCCTTTTATCTACGTCAGTCGACCCTCTATCTACGTCCGGCTGCCTTATATCTACGTCCGTCTGACTTCTATCTACGTCCGTCTGCCTTCTATCTATGTCCATATGCATTCAATCCACGTCCGTCTGTCTTCTATCTACGTCCGTCTGCTCTCTATCTACGTCCGTCTTACTTCTAACTACGTCCGTCTGCCCTCTAACTACGTCCGTCTGCCCTTCTATCTATGTCCATCTGCATTCAATCCACGTCCGTCTGTCTTCTATCTACGTCCGTCTGCCTCTCTATCTACGTCCGTCTGACTTCTAATCTACGTCCGTCTGCCCTCTTAGCTATCTACGTCCGTCTGCCCTCTAATCTACGTCCGTCTGACTTCTATCTTCGTCCGTCTGCTCTCTAACTACGTCCGTCTGCCCTCTATCTACGTCCGTCTGCCTTCTATCTACGTTCGTCTGACTTCTATCTATGTCCGTCTGCCCTCTAACTACGTTCATCTGCCCTCTATCTTCGTCCGTCTGCCCTCCATCTACATCCGTCTGCCCTCCATCTACGTCCGTCTGCCTTCTATCTACGTCCGTCTGCCTTCTATCGTTGTCCGTCTGCCCTCTATCTACGTCCGTCTGCCTTCTATCTACGCCCGTCTACCTTCTATCTACGTCCGTCTGCCCTCCATCTACGTCCGTCTGCCTTACTTTAAAACAAATCGATATTATGACTTCTAATATAGTTAATTCCATCGAAAAAATATAATTTTATAACTTCTTTTCTAAATAGTTCGGGTTCATCTAGACAAACGTTTCGTCGTAATGATTCCATTGTTACATCCTCTTTACTGTCGCTGTCGTTGACCGTTGCATATTGAACATGTCAGGAAATATAAATATGCCACCCGTGGTTGAAACAGTGCATGCACGCGATGTTAATCGACCTGTTAAATGTTGTTCTATGGTATTTTTTTTAACATCAATATACCGCCAAAAAGTAACCAATGAGTCCAATCAATCTAGGGCTATTTATTTTTCACTTTGTGCAGTAATTCCATGATATATTAATCCCGGACAGCCGTTATTGTCAGGTTTCTGAAACAAAAAACTACCGAATCAAATCGGTTTCCGGTCGGGCCTTGCTGAAAATACATACATCATATAGCGACGCCGAATTTGACATGAAATACTTATTTTCGGGCACTTATGACATGCAATGATTGTCGTTTCTAGACTGCTTTCGTGCGACACTTAACGAGACCTTACAGAACTGGTTCCCGCATAATTGTATGTAAGCGTATACAAAGTGATTTAAAAATACGAAAGCGATTGAAAAATAATAACTTATCTACTAACCACTCACGTACAAATGCATGTAAAACACCAAATGTCAATCTTGTCAAAAGTACCTTCAACCTAACCCTAACCCTAATCCCTATATCCCTAATCCCTATCCCTATCCCTATCCCTATCCCTATCCCTATCCCTATCCCTATCCCTATCCCTATCCCGTATCCCGATCCCGATCCCTATCCCTATCCCTATCCCTATCCGTATCCGTATCCGTATCCGTATCCGTATCCGTATCCGTATCCGTATCCGTATCCGTATCCCTATCCCTATCCCTATCCCTATCCCTATCCCTATCCCATCCCCCTACCCCTATCCCTATCCCTAAACCCTAAGCCTAAGCCTAAGCCTAAGCCTAAGCCTAAGCCTAAGCCTAACCATAGCCATAGCCATAGCCATAGCCATAGCCATAGCCATAACCACAGCCACAGCCACAGCCACAACCACAACCACAACCACAACCACAACCACAACCACAACCACAGCCACAACCACAACCACAACCACAACCACAACCACAACCACAACCACAACCACAACCACAACCACAACCACAACCACAACCACAACCACAGCCACAACCACAACCACAACCACAACCACAACCACAACCATAACCCTAATACTAACAACCAAGCATGAGCATGTGTACGTGAGTACTTAGCCAGTAGCCATGTTCGAGTCGCTGAGGACCGGATTATGAATGAAAATGGCAAAAGAGCACAACACCGATATAACGACAGACGAGACTGTTCTGAGCGTTCTGACCCTTTGTCTGCTCCCCACAGAGCAACTCTCGACCTCGGACACGAAGAGGAGAAAACCGATGAGCGACTTCCGGAGGTCCGGCATGGGACGGATACAGAAAGCCCGTTCACGCACACTGAAAATGACGATTGTTATAGGTCAGTGCGACTTGTCCGTGAAATACACACGTAGTCAACGGCACGACAGGTCGTCTGTACAGCGGCCATTGAAATGTTTTCTGATTCGATTTGCCGCGTGTCCATTAACTGATTTTCGCATTTGCATGCATACTGGTAGCTGGGGTTCAATATAGCGACATTCCACTGTATATTTTACAAAACAATGTTTGTCTGTTTCTTTGTTTGTTCATATATTTGGATGTTTATGTGTTTGTTTGTTTGTTTGTTCGTTCGTTTGTTTGTTGATATATCACGCTGAAATATTGCGTGTGACATAAGTTCACATAGGGGGCCTACAAGGATAGTTCACGGATTCACACATGTCCAAAATACGTTCGGAATAGTTGGACAACTCTCCCGAACGTATTGAAATAACATTCAAAACGGTTCTACGTGGTGTCCATTAGTGAAAATTTACGTTTTCTACACCATTGTAAAGGTAATTATGCCGTCTACAACTAGGCTGCTGGATGTCGGAAAGATTCTGCACACTTTGTAGATTATTGTTTTTTTTTGAAAATTGTCTCCGCTTAGCAATGTTACTGGTTATGCCAGCCACACGTTAGCAGGTTGCTATGTCCTGCGTATGAACACGCAACGTGCACGTATTTACGAAACACGCCAAAAATGTGTAATGCAACTTTCAAGCGTATTGTCGCAATGCATATTTTTTCCGTCGTGCATCGCTGTGTAGCTCGGCTAGTTCTTTATAAATATTTGTTTGTGGTATTGCGATGAGTCTACCTACATTTTGAAGTTGATTCAGAATAGCCTTGAGTAGAAACGTTTAGACCGTAATGATGACAGTTTTTAGTAATTACAAACACGAAATCAACGGATTAATTAGAACACCCGGCGCAATTAAACCGGATAGATAGCTTACAAAGCAACAGTGTATTTAAACATCAAAATATATATATATATATATATATATATATATATATATATATATATATATATATATATATACATATACATATACATATACATATACATATACATATACATATACATATACATATACATATACATATACATATACATATACATATATATATATATATATATATATATATATATATATATATATATATAATGTTTAAAACATATTAACTGGGTTGCCTTTGTAAGCTATCTATCCGGTTTAATTGCGCCGGGTGTTCTAATTAATCCGTTGATTTCGTGTTTGTAATTACTAAAAACTGTCATCATTACGGTCTAAACGTTTCTACTCAAGGCTATTCTGAATTCAAACATATTATCTATACACATGATACGCACTGTCACAAGTGATGACAGGTAACAACTAATATCGACAATTTGTTAATTATATTGCATAAATAAATATGTAACATTGAAACGCACGTGGTTGTATGACGATTTTCCAGAGCATAGGGGCCAATACCATTGCAGACACGTTTATCATGCATGCTGAATTGTGTTCTTTAGAAAGAAATGGTATTTTCTCAGGAGAGTTGTATCACCATTTTGTATACATTCACAGTATTGTATATGCTCCAGGCTAGTGTATATTTAAGCATACATAAAGCAAGATAGCGCACAAAAGCGTTCGTACCAATGCACTCTACGATGATATCTGTACAACAGCGTGTTCCATCTTCGCATTATGTTTTATTAACGAAGACGGAATATACAACTATAAACGACGGACGAGCTATTGAGCAAGTAACTCCGTTCTAAAATATGCATTTTCACGTAAATTGTGACATGAAAAATAAGCCACACAATATTTCACTTTTGATTGGCAATCGAAGCGCGGATACCTTTTTACCGTGCTATTGAAGAATAATTCAACAGATGGCTACCACGTTTGATGTTTGCAATATAAAGAGCCGGTGATAGCCATATGGACGTTGATCGTAACTGGATACGCAGAAGAGACTAAGATTTTAATTAAATACTTGTAACTGCAAACGGATACAATTGAAAGCAACATGACAAACAGCCTGTTGTGTTTGTCCCGATTTCCGCCAAGAGAGCAATGACCGGCTGCAGAAAACATTAATTAAACGCATTGACAGAACAACATTAGCTGTATCGTATTGTATCACTGGGAAACATTTCTTTTCTCGTATTGTGAGATACTAATTAAATACAATATTAATTGGTTAAAGCATTGGTCATTCAGGCGGTGTGCACGTTGCAAGTTTGCGTTACTAGTTTCGTCTTTGTCGTGGAATTTCTCGATATGAAGTCAATTGCATGACAGAACACGTTTTCACGAACTTTCGCCATTTTAAGGCGACCGCAATTGTCCCTTCCCCGATATGACATCATCCTCTCAAACAGCAGTAGCAAAGGTTCGCTGGATTAGGTTAGCTTCGTCCCACCGCAATAATAAGTCCTTTAGAATGCTCGAAGCGCTTTACATTTTACTCTCTGTCAGACATGTTCAGTTCACTACCGTATCGACATCTCCGGGAAGAATTCAGCCACGCTGCAGTTCACGCGCGAAAACTATCCACCAATGTATAAAGCCAGTTTCTCGTTCATACAGTGGAGTGAACTGGGAGAGCGTAGGGTGAACGAATTTACCCTAAATTCGACACGACACCGCATGCATAGAGCCTCACTTCCATGTGATAGGCCTTGCGGTTAGCCCCACCACCCTTTGGGGGGCCTTGCTGTCTAGCCTCACCTACCCATGGTCGGCTTTGACAGACAGTCCCACCTCCCTGTGATAGACCTTATGACCACGCATGCTGGCCCCTAGTTGGCAGTTGATTGTGATGTCTGATTAGTCGAGATTGATTGACGTAAGATGCTATTAGTAGATTCTGAAATCATTCAGTCCAACCGCACCATTATCTCAGGTGCAATTTATGTGAAGTGCTGGCGAGATGTCACATATGTTACAATTACCGTTTTACGCGCCAGATGGCGGCTCAACAATCATTTGTTATCGCGCTCAAGAATAGTTGATGTAGCGGTCAAATCGGGTCAACATGTAGGTCAGTGTACAAATCAGCCGTGCACTCGTTGAACGGGCAGCGAAGAACGTCCACATGACTTCCAAAGGAAGCCCTCCTGCTCCAGTCTTGTTCCTTACTCGCCGACATACTGACCGATCCAGTCTACGTAAGTCTGGTCGGGTTTGGTTTTGTCGAGTCGGGTCTAGCGAAAATTGCCAATGTATCGCGAACTTCAGGACATGGGTTCTTGGTGTTTGCTAACGCGTATACAGGTATAATCTTCTTCTTCTGCCCTGTCAGCATCGTAGACACTCGTTGGGGTGACACGGGGGATGTCTTCGCAATCACGATGCGCCATCGCTGTCGGTCTTATACTACTGGTTGCAAATTACCAATTTACCCCGTCCTGGGGGGATAATTATGAACAATTGTACAAGGAGCAATGTGTTCCCCTTGTGTCAGCAGATTGATAAACACTCGCTGTTATAAGAGAACTTTGTAGAGAGTATAAGATGTAAATGAGCAAAACTTAGCCATGCACGCAGAAGTAAACCAGTGCGAATGATCTAAGATATCAACAATGTGTATTCTCCGGACAATAGTTCGACGTTCTACAGAGCCGCAGAAAACGGTTTCCTATTCAAAGTATTCGCTCTGACGTTTGTATTGGCGTACAGTTGAAGAGCGCTTAGCAACACAATGTATTAGTAATTTGTACCTGTTTCACAGAACATGGAACAATCGATAGGATATTAGATTCAAACAAGATTTCTTATTTCACAACTATTAATATTCGAACACATCTACGTTGCGACCACCATCGGTGGCCTTCATCAGGAACTACCTTCACTGTTCGCGAGATGTGAAATAAGAAATCGTGTTTTAATATAGTATTCATCCACGTTGATGGAAATTTTCGCGAATCGTAAGAACACTTCGCGAAACATTTTGAGCGATCGACTCGCGTAAATTTAACCGATACAAACCATGAAACCGGCAAAACTCCTTAAGTGGATTGTTTGTAAGGTCACATACATTCGAAATGTAGGCCTACTGCTATAATTATTTTCTTTGGTACTTATGTCTTGCGAAGCTAAGCATAACGTAGATGTTATCTGCGAAACAAGCCGATATATAACTGTGTTTATGCGAATCACTTAGAGCGTGTTACCACGTGGGTGATTAATTATGCAGTCCCATTAAAATTAATATTCATGCACGCGCAGTGAACCACTCAATACACGTTCACAGTAGTAGTGTAAGATAACTCCACGTCTGGCGAACTGAACTGAATATTCATGACCGTGCCTTGTATGGATAGTATAGGCCAGCCCAAATTAAAAGCGTACGCGGAGTTATTTTTTTCAATATAGTATCAGGATTATAAATGATTAATAACACACATTTGTATTGAAATGTGGGCATAGAATTACACGAAACACTCAGGTCTCAGGTAGTTTCCTCCAAACAGCCCAAACTTGAGCTAACGCAGGAATTGTCCTTCTCTAGAATTAGTGAGTCCACTACAGGTTACAGATTTACCCGCTGTGCGGTATCTTTTACTTCCCTGGCATAGACACCAGATAGAATGTACCACCGCCTTTTAGTGTCTCTTCCGAAAGACACAGGCAGTGTGGGGTGGACGAAAATGTCTAAGTTTAGAAACGGCGGTAGGTGGGATTGACCACCGCTCCCTGTTGGTAATAGGGTTATTTAAAAATTGCGTACATAACAAAAATATTAACGTTCTCAAAGAATCCCTTTAATTGACGGATGCAAATACAGCCGCTACTATTCGTAGATGAAAAGTTGGCGTTTTTCAGTCTACCGTTCAGAGCAGAAACGACAGACATTGGCCGAGTTAAACTCGATAGGATGTTACTGATCTAACTACTGCTGCAAGATGTATACGTAATAATAATAATAATAATAACAATTACTATAACAGTATAGCTCAACAACAGTCAGTTACAGTCAATCAATGACTTAATGTCAGGGTGCGGGTTTCTCATTGAAATCTGACCACATCCAACACATTACGTTTATATCCACCACAAACTTGACACCACATTGTTGCCACAGATTTAACACAACAATGCGTTTCAATTTGCAAGTACTTGCAGGGGATTAACAAGAAATTAAAGCAAGCTAAAGATGAAAGGTAGACACCACAACTGATGGGATCGCAATATATTTTACGTAGGCGGCCATTATAACCTATCCTTTGCTGGTTTATTTCACGGTAATTGTGCACGGACACTGAGTGCTCTTTGTGGCCGGCTGTTTACAATGGCGCGGATGAAATGGCCGGAAAAAGGCCATCGACTGAGCACAAATATTTGGGCAAAATAACCATGTACCGGAAGTGCAGTGCGCATGAACGTAGGATGTGGATAGCCGTGGTCTGATTGGTTGTTTGGATCGAATGACTTTTCAGCACAGGCTGACGTCATGCATCCGCTGCCGGCGCGTCACTTCCGCCGACAATGATTGGTCCAGGAACGTTTCCCTACATTCCTCCACCCGTTCATGCGGGTACATCCCGTAAATATCCATTGCTAAATACTAAATCCCGGCGGATTAATTTTCGCATCGTTTCATTCCATTGTGACGTTATCAGTGCGTACTAAACACAGCTCATTTTCGCCGAGTGATCTACGCGTAGTTGCCTAGTTTGATCGAAACTTTATCAGATAATTATTATAACTACAATAGAATTAGCAACAAGGTTATGTTTGCAATACAAATTACAAATACGGTCCATATTCTTGGGAATGTCGCACCAGGCAAACTAGATTAAACATGCGCGGTGTTATTGTCAACACCAGTCTGGCTTCACCGGTTACAACGTCAATTATCCGACCAAGCTAATAGCGAGTTCTACAAGAGCAATAAAACATTGCATAAAACTGTAACAACTACGCCCTCACGCGGTCATAACCTGTATTATTTATGAGTATCAAAACGACTAGCAACTTCCGCATTTTCTATGAGCTATATACAATTATACGTTCACCTTTTGGACTACAAGGACGGCTTCTGAGAAGTGTCTTGCTGCAGTGAAGGTCAATATAATGTTGTCGTTCCAGTATAGTCCGGAGGGGGATTCTTGGAGATGTCGTGTTGTCGATATGACATTAGTGCTACTTAATCCAAATTTCATGGCGGTTTTGTCCAAGAACTGGCACACACGTGGATATGCGCAGTTAGACCATGTTTGTGACCTCTGAGTACCCTTGCATGCAATATCTGGGAAGATGTCACACTGTCATGTCATATTGTATTATATATATATATAAAATACATCATACATATATATATATATATATATATATATATATATATATATATATATATATATATGGTGATTGAGCTTGTCCATTTGCCAACAGACAAGATACATTGCTACTAATACTTGTTGTCCGTGGAAGAACTCGCCTTTTAAGTCAGAACAGCCATAACATTCACAGAGAAGCAGGTTTTGAAATTGAGTTGTTCGTGGGATGTTTTTTATTCGACCAGTATTTCAACCAAATGCATACACTACATCTACAACTCAGAATCAATACAAATATAACAATCACAACAAACATGGTAATAGTATATAATAATTAGTAATACAACATACGGTCAGGAGACTCCTCTAAGACCGTGCTAGTCGCTATCGAGGAGCCACCTTTCAAGAAATCTCATGTACAAAATCATTCTATAGAGAGAGAGAGAGAGAGAGAGAGAGAGAGAGAGAGAGAGAGAGAGAGAGAGAGAGAGAGAGAGAGAGAGAGAGAGAGATCTGGGGTGGGGTGAACTTGGGATTCTCAAGGGAGACATTTGAGTGTTTAGCTGGGAGCATTTGAACATTTCAGAAGGTCGCTGTCGGGGCGTGATGGGTGCCAGTGTAGGGGCTAAGGAGAGGCTGAGAGAGATTGAGTGAGTGAGTGAGTTAGTGAGTAAGTGAATGAGTAGAGAGAGAGAGAGAGAGAGAGAGAGAGAGAGAGAGAGAGAGAGAGAGAGAGAGAGAGAGAGAGAGAGAGAGAGAGAGAGAGAGAGAGAGAGAGAGAGAGAGAGAGTGAGAGTGAGAGAGAGAGAGAGAGAGAGAGAGAGAGAGAGAGAGAGAGAGAGAGAGAGAAGAGAGAGAGAGAGAGAGAGAGAGAGAGAGAGAGAGAGAGAGAGATAGAGAGAAAACACCTTCAAGTCAAGATCCATGTGCGCAGCTGACGATTGTAACAATTGAATACTAAAAAAATGTATACACTGTTGTGATGAAAATGAAAACTGTTGTTACCATTCACGTTTCCTCTGTTCCAGTGTCCGTCTTCATCGTGTGTTGGACGCCCTACTTCGTTATGTCGGCCTTATGGTGGTTTGACCAGTAAGTACTCTTGTTTCTTGTCCCAATCCGCACCATCACGACACAACCTGGGAATTATATCAGTCAAAAAAGATTAGGTCAAACAATGCCCTTTGATGCTGGGTTATATATATATATATATATATATATATATATATATATATATATTATATATAATATATATATATATATAATATATATATATATATATATATATATATATATATATATATATATATATATATATATATATATTGCAGAAATAGTGCATGTAAGATTTCAACCGCTATTTTCAAACGGCAATGATTCAAAACGTAAACACCTTCCTTTGAACATCCAGCGACCTATCTGTGTAAATGACATAGTTATTTTTACTATAAAATCCTTGTCAGCCTTTTCCGGGAAAACATAAAACACTACGGTGACGGGCAGAAAAGAATACGCACAGACAATATTTGTCTTGCTTGACAGTGAGAAATGTTAGTCGAATTTAACATTATATCTTACAGCAAAATTAATCATGATTCATGTTCAATAATCTGCAGAGAATAAATGTCATATTTGTTGATGAAATAGTTATTTTTACTTCAAAATGCCATGTCAGCAGTTTACGGTAAAGTCTGAAAGGGACAAACTGCGGCGATTGATGTAAAAGAATACGCAAAGAAAAGATTAGTCTTGCTTGACTGTTACTGGAATTTAAGATTATACGTTACAGCGAAATTCATCAGGATCATTATGTCATAAGCTGCTGGATACATATGTCTTGTAACAGCGGTGTCACTTCCTGTGGGCTGCGGAAAACCATAACCTCGTTCTTGACTATAGATGATGAATTGGTAGCGTGATTAATTGCGTCTCTGGTCCGCTTAAACTAACGCCAATACCAAGAAGCCAACACGTCTAACAGATGACCCGAAGTCATTCACACAGTTGATACGGGGATGAGACATAATTCACTGAAACGTCAGTATAAATAAAGACAGGGACAAAAGGCAGAATTAAACATAACACAATTAAAGGGATGCTGTGGTGCGCGTGCGTGCGTGCGTGCGTGCGTGTGTGTGTGTGTGTGTGTGTGTGTGTGTGTGTGTGCGTGCGTGCGTGCGTGCGTGCGTGTGCGTGTGCGTGTGGCGTGCGTGCGCGTGCGCGTGCGCGTGCGCGTGCGCGTGCGCGTGCGCGTGTGCGTGTGCGTGTGTGTGTGTGTGTGTTAAAGATACGAGACTCTGTCAACTGTTATGCTGCAGCCAGCGACGGAAGTGGAGAATTCCTCCTACTTAAACCTATTTGAACGATGACAGTAGTTTGTGAAAGAGTTGGACTGGGAAGGAAAATCTTACACAGGCATCCTGAAACCCACTGTACGTTGTGACGCTATGAATAAGACAGCCAGATATTGGTCCTACCTTCCCCACCATCCTAATTTGTTTCGGGACTTAGGGGCTGTAGCCTCCGAGTCCCACTCTGGCTACGCCACTGGTCAACGACACCCCAAAATGTGTTCCATTTATTTCCAATGAACATTATTTCACGAAAATGCGCTTTCCGGGCACGCAACTGCATGGTACGGACAAAGTCGGGATATATGGCTCTGGTAGCCCGCACGCAATACTCAAACATTCGTTTGTGCTCTCATGGTGACCAATTCGTCGGTATATTGGTGGACAAATGAAAAACACAAGGAAAAAGAGGACCAGACTGGGTTACCAAAAATATATATCACCAAGGGCGCATATTGACAGAGACGTTATTGCAATTTGGAATGTAGCAAACAAGACGCGAAAAGAACATGAGACACACAGACACACAACATGAGGAATACGAAAGCACGAGGTAGAATCACGTAAATCAATCAGCGTAGAAATATCACGTAAAAAAGCAAATGCAAGTTAGACCGGACGGGTTCAACGACCATAAATTGTTCGGAAAACGCCGCGAATCAATGATGTTAGTCCAAAAAATGAAACAATTACTAATTACTTGACAAAGAAAACGATAGCGTTGACTATACGTGTGAATCACAAGATATCGCTTCCTGTTATTGTTCTATGAATTTACCTGCAATGCCGCCATCTTTACCGGAAGTAGGATTACGCTGTTCCTGTAATGTCGCCAGCTTTGCAGAAGTAAGATTACGGTGTTGGAAGCTTGTGTCTTGACTTGACAACTTACACGTAATACGGAGCGCAGCAATTCGTTAAATCGCTATCCGAGACCAACATCCGTTGCCGCGGGAAGCGATCTTACGTCAGACAATCAGCGCCCACGTGACAGAACTGCGTTAAAATACGACGCGGCATTGGTGTGTTCTGGGAATGGCTATATTCGCGGCTGCGCATGTGCGATCATGTAAACTATGACCGTAACGACGGCGACGGCGACGGCGACGGCGACGGCGACGGCGACGGCGACGGCGACGGCGACGGCGACGGCGACGGCGACGGCGACGGCGACGGCGACGGCGACGGCGACGGCGACGGCGACGGCGACGGCGACGGCGACGGCGACGGCGACGGCGACGGCGACGGCGACGACAACGGCAACTACTACTACTACTACTACTACTACTACTACTACTAAACAGACACACGTACCCTACCACTACTACTACTACTACTACTACTACTACTACTACTACTACTACTACTACTACTACTACTACTACTAATAATAATAATAATAATAATAGTAAAAATAACAACAACTATAATAATAATAATAAAACGATAACTCCTGTTGCGTCTAAACCAAGCTGATAGGCGCATAAATACATGAGGGTTGCCAACACTCAGAGTCAATAAACATTCCGTTTGTCAACAGATTGATTGGTGCGCCAGGAAGCTACGCTGGATATAATTATCGATAAGGTTATATAGGTTCGTATTTAAATGATGGCGAATTGTTTATGTTTTCAACTGGCCTAACACTATAAGGAAGCATATTCCAGACAGAAAAAGTCAAATCCTAATATTGGCATTAACTCTAGGGACAAAAAGTTAATCAAAACTAGATTATCGAAGCCGAACAGATTTTCTTGCAGTGAATGTAAATACGATGGTTGCGTAATCGAAAGTGTCTGGAAAGTAATAATAGAGATATTAAATGAAACGATAGGTCGGAAGGACGCCAATGCTGTAACGGAGCAAGATATTATATTGTAAATCATGTTTGTTTGCATTGTGTTTGGGCTGTTGGGTAAGTCTGAATGTGGCGCTCTGTTGGTGAACGCTGTTTACACAGGAAACGTTGCGTGTCTAGCTTTAAAGAACTTATCAATGTTCAATAAATATTATCAGTATAAATATGATACATAGTTCAGTATAAATATGTGTAGGTATGCAATGTTTTTGTATAGTGTGTCTATTGTGAATATCATCTACAACCGGAATTATATGCAACCACTTAACAAACTGCACAGTTAGATGAGACGCGCGAGTAACCATACTGGAGGATGAACGTAAACATACACACACGCACGCACGCACGCACACACGCACGCACCCACACACAGACACAGACACAGACACACACACGCACACGCACACGCACACACACACTCACTCACGCGCACACGCGCGCAAATGTGCTGCAAGTGTGTATGCGAGTCGGTGTGCGCGTGCATATGCTTGTGCGTCTACATGTGGGTGTGCATGTGCATGCTTGTGTCTGTGAGCGTGCGTGTTATGTGCATGTGCGTGTGCGTGCGCGTGCGCGTGCGCGTGCGCGTGCGCGTGCGCGTGCGCGTGCGCGTGCGTGTGCGTGTGCGCGTGCGTGTGCGTGTGCGTGTGCGTGTGCGTGTGCGTGTGCGTGTGCGTGTGCGTGTGCGTGTGCGTGTGCGTATGCGTGTGCGTGCGTGCGTGTGTTTACGTTCATCCTCCAGTATGGTTACTCTCGCGTCTCGCCTAACTGTGCAGTTTGTCAAGTGATTGAATATAATTCAGGTTATAGATGATACTCATTTGACACTCTATAAAAACCCACTGCCACCAGGATAACTGCGCCCATCTCCGTTCGCACCCTCCCTGATACATCCGCACAGATCGATACTTTCAGCCGGTATCCGTGTATTTAACTAATTAGTTCTTCTATAAAAACGATCAATCCCAACATTTTATTCGCCGCAATTCATCTTTACGACCAAACCCTAACAGCGCAATTATGCCATCCGTTTGTTGACACTCCGTTTTCCCGCTACACCGGTCATTTCGTTTTCCCGGAAATCACATTTCTTTCGTTTATGCTCAGCGCATCAAACAAGCGTAGATAAGTGAATTACTGACACGACAATACCAGTGACATAAATGACTCGCGAAATGACCGTATTCTCCTCGGCTCAACGATCTCATTCAGCTTTATGACTGATCGCTGATTAGACCATCAAACAGACTGGCTAACATCTGTGTGTTCAACCGCTGATTCGCCGTCACGTTTGATGATATCGAACGTTGGCGAAACACAGACGGAATGTATGGGTAATGAACCTATTAATTGTAATGCAACTGCGACGGCGTGTCCGCTTACAGACAATGCACCAATCTTTTAGTTCACTCGCCCCGTGAGAGTATCCGTAAACGACAAACAGGCTGTTAAGTTACACTGATTCTGATGTTTTATTTAAAACAACCGCTTGGCGTTCGACGCGGTCTTTACTTAGACGCCGTCTGCCGCTGTTTCGGCCATCGGTTTTTATCAAAAAGGCCTTCTGTGATGATAACCAAATTTGAACAATATGGAAAGTGCTCATAAATTAGAATATTAGTCCCATTCTTCACAAGGTACTTTTATTCGCAAAATGCATTGCATCCACCGTATGTATTTGAAGTTACTCTGATTAGAATGTTTTATTCAAAAGGAACATTCGACACTTAGCTGCCTTCATTTAAATGCTATTCCACGCTTTTCCAGGACCCATGTATTTATTTCACCAAAATGCCTCCTATTGCGATATATAAATATGTAGAATATAGAAAATGTTCTTAAAATCTAGAACAGTAGACCCATTCGTCATACGGATCCCGTTATTCACAAGATGAACTATACCCACTGCGTGCATTTACAAACAATTCATGTTTTTATTCTAGTTTTTGTATCAGCATACATGATAAACGTTGTGTCAACGGTCAATAAACTGGCGTGTGATGTATTTTTTCGCGAATCCCCACTGCTGTCAACTCGATGGCACTAATAGCTACTCCTGACTGATCGTAAGCGTTTAACGCTGTTGACATTTAACGTATTGTGCGGTTGAAAGCCTACATCAGTAGCATTTCTTGTAGACGCCGCTACATTTGACTATCCCACGATATCACCCACGTAGCATATTGTCTGATGGCCTTGCATAAAATGAGAACGTTAACGATACGTTTTATTACAAACACGTCTCCTTCCGCATTTCTACAAAAGTACCTTTTTATATAGGTCGCCCCTGGATCCCGCTTACGAGTCAGCCCAGGGCGCCAATCACTCCATACCCAGCACAGGCGTTTACCCAACCGATGACCACATCTGGGAATCATTCAACCGTCCCACGATCGATATTATTAAATAATTTTGCCCGCCAAGATATATTTTAATGAACCAGATTAACACAAATGTTACCTTCATCAGTTTTATTATTATTATTATTATTATTATTATTATTATTATTATTATTATTATTATTATTATTATTAATATAATCAGCATTTCTAAAGCGCCATGTCTACGGGACCAGCCCATTCATGGGCGGGTATACACATTAAAAATAGGAATATGTAAATATGATAGAATATTAAAATAAAAAAGGAAAATAAGTAATTAAGAGACATTTTTCTAACAAATTCTTATATAAGTTATGATATTTCACGATTAAACATGAAAGTGATTGTATATTAAAGAATATATAAAATTAAATAAATTAAATAAGTTAATCAATTAGTGAACTTCGATACTGCTTTTCAGAATGCCGCTTGATCATGATGCTAGAATAGAAACATTGAAATCAAATGTTAGGATACTATATTATACTAGTCGTACTCCATACACAGCAACATGACTTTGTGACATTAATATTTAATTTAATCCCCGACATTTAGCCGGCACTTAATGTATTGTCTTTAGACTATGATTAATCTTGTTGTTCTACAAGCATTTATGACCAAATCTACGAGTGACATAAAATGCTAAAATAGAAGTGTTTTAAATAGCACCATGGCGAAACGTTAATTGTGTTTGACTAATTTCGCGAAGAGAAAACCCATACAGAAATGTGAGTGAGTGAGTGGGCAGTGATAGGCCCTTAGCAAGACCTACTCGTGGCAGGCGTCAATTAACCACAATTGTGTCGTGGAAACGTAGAAGCCGTTTAATGAAAAACGAGTGTTACTTGAGCGATTTATTTAATTAATACTAATTAATCTGTATCACTACCCGTGGTTACAATGACACCCATTAGCCCGTATACGCGAAACTAAATAGTTAGTATGGTGATCAGCAGGTATTGTCTAAATCCCACCAGTCTTATCCGTTGTGATTACCTGTCTTAGACAATCACCTGCCCGTCTTCTAGACATGCAGACGGATCTCTGATTTATGCCTCCCAGTACTGGTTGTTCGTTGTGACGATATTTCTGGGTCAAGATATACTATGGTGATACACATCTCGTGGAACAAGTGCCACTGTACCTAGATGACGTGACTAACTAACATTAAAACCTAAACTTTAACTTATTAACAGAACAGCTTCCCACGTCAAAGTGTACAGGGCCCATTGGCGCAACAATTTATTTGGCAACATCAAATAAACACCTGCCGAGGGAAATCATTACCAAATGGGTCAAGCCCAATGCGCCATGTACGCCACAGCTGTGATAATACTCTCATAATATAAACATAATCTCAACAAAGCCACTCTTTTCACATACACTACGTTGCAAATTGCGCGCGTGCAATATTCGCTGCCGCACGAAATTCGCATCCAAACCGGGACATTGACGCCGATACATACACGGCGGCGTCAGTTCGGTCACTTCGGTTCGTGGCTTTCCCCTCGTCCTGGTCTGTCTTACACAGGCGTCCGCGCGTGTCTGGTGGAGTCAACAGTAAACACGCGTACATCTGGCGCAACTTCTATCTCCGAGGCTGCTGCCTGCGTTAAACCGGCCAAGCGCCAGCCTTTGAACGCCGGATAACATCTCCCGATAATGCAATCGCGGTCACGCAACGAATGCCGACGTAAGGCCAACGTCAAAGGGTTAATAACACCAGTCAGAGGAGTTAATATAATATGATAACGATTCCCATGATGATTTGCACGAGGCAATACCTCAATGTTGTTGCGTGCCACGTAAGACGTATGTCGTCAACGGATAAGGCAACGTGTCAGGACTAGCTGCGCTGGACGTCGACGTCATTAATTCCTTCGGCGTAAGGTTCAGAAATTGCAGCGTAAGTGACACGAAGGTGTTTCCGTCGTATCACTCGTAATGTTCCATTGTACGTATTCGGCCTATACGAAGCACACTAAAATCAGGCAACAGCTGAAGAAAGAAGTGAGGGGAGAGGGGAGAGGGGAGAGGGGAGAGGGGAGAGGGGAGAGGGGAGGGGGAGAGGGAGAGGGGAGAGGGAGAGGAGAGTAGAGTAGAGTGGAGTGGAGTGGAGTGGAGTGGAGTGGAGTGGAGTGGAGTGGAGTGGAGTGGGGGGAGAGGGAGAGGGGAGAGGGGGAGAGGGGAGAGGGGAGAGGGAGAGGGGAGGAGGGAGAGGGGGGAGGGGAGAGGGGAGAGGAGAGACAGGAGGGAGGAGACAGGAGAGAGAGGAGGGAGGAGAGAGGAGAGAGGAGAGTCGAGAGAGGACAGAGGACAGAGGAGAGAGGAGAGAGGAGACAGGAGGCAGGAGGCAGGAGGCATGAGGCAGGAGAGAGGAGAGAGGAGAGAGGAGAGAGGAGAGAGGATAGAGGAGAGAGGACACAGGAGAGAGGGGAGAAAGAGAGGATAGAGGAGAGAGGAGAGAGGAGAGGAGAGAGGAGAGAGGAGAGAGAGGGAGAGAGGAGAGAGGAGAGAGGAGAGAGAGAGAGAGAGGAGAGAGGAGAGAGGGAGAGAGAGGGAGGAGGGAGGAGGGAGGAGGGAGGAGATAGAGAGAGAGAGAGAGGAGGAGGAGAGAGGAGAGAGAGGAGAGAGAGAGAGAGAGAGAGGAGAGAGGAGAGGGAGACAGGAGAGAGAAGAGAGGAGAGAGGAGAGAGGGAGAGGGAGAGAGGAGAGAGGAGAGAGGAGAGAGGAGAGAGGAGAGGGAGGAGGGAGGAGATAGGAGACAGGAGACAGGAGACAGGAGACAGGAGACAGGAGACAGGAGACAGGAGACAGGAGAGAGGAGAGAGGAGAGAGGAGAGAGGAGAGAGGAGAGAGGAGAGAGGAGAGAGGAGAGGAGAGGGAGGAGGGCTAGATAGGAGACAGGAGAGAGGAGAGAGGATAGAGTAGAGAGGATAGAGGAGAGAGGAGAGAGGAGACAGGAGACAGGAGACAGGAGACAGGAGACAGGAGAGAGGAGGAGGAGAGAGAGAGAGAGAGGGAGACAGGAGACAGGAGACAGGAGACAGGAGAGAGGGAGAGAGAGGGAGAGAGAGGAGAGAGGGAGAGAGGGAGAGAGGAGAGAGGAGAAGGAGAAGGAGACAGGAGAGAGAGGGAGAGGAGAGGGAGAGAGGAGAGAGGAGAGGAGAGAGGGAGAGAGGGAGAGAGGAGGAGAGAGGAGAGAGGAGACAGGAGGGAGGAGGGAGGAGGGAGGAGGGAGGCGGGAGGGGGAGGCGGGAGGGGGGAGGAGGGAGGGGGAGGGGAGGAGGGAGGAGGGAGGAGGGAGGGAGGGAGGAGGGAGGAGGAGGAGGGAGGAGGGAGGAGGGGGAGGAGGAGGGAGGAGGGAGGAGGGAAGATGAGGACGGAGTGAGACGAGGACAACAGAGGCGAGAGGATATATATATATATATATATATATATATATATATATATATATATATATATATATATATATATATATATATAAAGTTGTTTGTGTTATGTAGTTGTCTTATGTCACTTAACAAATGACTGCACTGAAACGGATACAAATCTATAATACACGGCTTCACACACATTGCCATTGAGCAGGCACACAATTGCGACTTATCTGCCCTCAGCGATCAATGAAGACAGACATGCCCAATCTGAGGCATATACAGTTGATCAGATATATTGTAACATTTGACATGCACTATGTCAGGCCACCACGTGGGCTATTCAGTTAAATGCTATTTGTTATCGAGATAATAGTACTCTATATCGCTGTCAATTGCTACATCATCAATCAACCTAGAAATACTAACCAGAAATCCGTCCTAAAATGCAGCCGCCTGGTGCATAATATGTGGACCGAAATCAATTCGGGCCACACTCATACAATAGTGGACTCTTGTAGTGACGGTCAAGCGCTTGGTTTCATTAAAATGATAAATTCTACTAAACCAATGCCGACTTCATATTGATGTCAGGAATGTGTCAGCCGATATGCTGAACTCAAAGGAGGAGGGATGGGATGGGAGGGGATGGGAGGGGAGGGGATGGGAGGAGGAGGGGAGGGGAGGGGGGGAGGGGGAGGGGAGGGGAGGGGAGGGGAGGGGAGGGGAGGGGGAGGGGAGGGAGGGGAGGGGAGGGAGGGGAGGGGGGGGAGGGCAGAGGGCAGAGGGCAGAGGGCAGAGAGGAGAGACAGGAGGGAGGAGACAGGAGACAGGAGACAGGAGGGAGGAGAGAGGAGAGAGGAGAGAGGAGAGAGGAGAGAAGAGAGAGGAGAGAGGAGAGAGGAGAGAGGAGAGAGGAGAGAGGACAGAGGACAGAGGACAGAGGACAGAGGAGAGAGGAGACAGGAGACAGGAGACAGGAGACAGGAGACAGGAGAGAGGAGAGAGGAGAGACGAGAGACGAGAGACGAGAGAGGAGAGAGGAGAGAGGAGAGAGGAGAGAGGAGAGAGGAGAGAGGAGAGAGGAGAGAGGAGACATGAGAGAGTAGAGAGGAGAGAGGAGAGAGGAGACAGGAGACAGGAGACAGGAGACAGGAGAGAGGAGAGAGGAGAGAGGAGAGAGGAGAGAGGAGAGAGGAGAGAGAGAGGGAGGAGGGAGGAGACAGGAGACAGGAGACAGGAGACAGGAGACAGGAGACAGGAGAGAGGAGAGAGGAGACAGGAGACAGGAGACAGGAGACAGGAGACAGGAGACAGGAGACAGGAGACAGGAGACAGGAGAGAGGAGAGAGGAGAGAGGAGAGAGGAGAGGGAGGAGGGAGGAGGGAGGAGATAGGAGAGAGGGGAGGGGAGAGGATAGAGGAGACAGGAGACAGGAGACAGGAGAGAGGAGAGAGGAGACAGGAGACAGGAGACAGGAGACAGGAGACAGGAGACAGGAGACAGGAGACAGGAGAGAGGAGACAGGAGACAGGAGACAGGAGACAGGAGACAGGAGACAGGAGAGAGGAGAGAGGAGAGAGAGAGAGGAGAGAGGAGAGAGGAGAGAGGAGAGAGGAGAGAGGAGAGAGGAGAGAGGAGGCAGGAGGGAGGAGAGAGGAGGGAGGAGGGAGGAGGGAGGAGGGAGGAGGGAGGAGGGAGGTGGAGAGGAGGAGGGAGGAGGTAGGAGGGAGGGAGGGAGGAGGGAGGAGGGAGGAGGGAGGAGGGAGGAGGGAGGAGGGAGGAGGGAGGGGGAGGGAGGGAGGAGGGAGGAGGGAGGAGGGAGGAGGGAGGGAGGAGGGAGGAGGGAGGAGGGAAGAATGAGGACGGATGTAATGTTCTATATTACATGTATTGTCGCCCAGGAAACAGGTTAGTTTTTTCTCGAAACGGACGCTAGTTTAATTTTGGCCGACGCGGATTTGATTTGCGGTCGACAGAAATGCAGTGGAGCCACCTGTTGAGTTGAACATACAGTAATGCATACTACCCCCCATTGTCGCTACCAGGACCACGCAGAGTCGTGATGCCATGGAAACCATATCACGTGAGTTGATTGTACCTCTGGTCTCACGAAATGAATTAGCGTGGGATGATTTGGGCGAAAAAGAAACAAAATGCTTATTTGCACATTGTATAAACAAATGAAACCACCGCCTGATCGGTTTAACTGATCATAAAATAGGGTTAGCAAAACCTAAATGTAACTAACCTCAAAACATCATTGCTAAGCTACTCAGCGGCGATTTAATAATACAAATGATTTCCGATCTTGGCAAAATGAAAACTTAGCATTTCGTAATAAAAAACATTTGCATCAAATGTGCAGAAACTTAGCGCGGCACACAGTGAGAGTAACTCTAAACAATAGACCAAACTGCCAAATCGCGTCTTGAAATATAATTCTTTGTATTTGACTAACGTGAATGAAGGAGACCCCCGAACAGAAAGTCTAAATCCCATTCAATTAACTGACTGGTGCTTCGGGGCAAAAGCGGACACTGTTTCATGTCTTCCACTGTCTGTTAAAATCGAGCTAAAGCGCGTGGCTAATAAGACGTTCTCTGGGTATTCAACCACTCTCTCTGATGGTGTCTTGGGCGTCTGTGTCTTCTTTGAGTTCGGTATTGTCCAACCTGTCTGACCTGTATAGCCCGCAGGCGGCGCGTCTCAAGAAGCCTCTGAAGATTGCATCTCTTGAGATCACAGTTGCTGTTGTCTGCAATACCGGATCACGGAGTGAACACCCAAGGCAGATGTCCAGGACCGCCACAAAATAATTCACGAAGACGTCAACAACACGCTTTTTTGCATTTTATTTTTTGAGTTAAGCATCTTCAGACATGACAGTGTGATGCAATTTGTGTCCTAAATGGATGAATCATTTTCAGACGTAACAGTGTGATGCAATGTTTGTCCTAAATGGATGAATCATTTTCAGACGTAACAGTGTGATGCAATTTGTGTCCTAAAGAGATGAATAATTTTCAGACTTAACAGTGTGATGCAATTCGTGTCCTAAATGGATTAATCATTTTCAGACTTAACAGTGTGATGCAATTGGTGTCCTAAATGGATGAAGCATTTTCAGACGTAACAATGTGATGCAATTGGTGTCCTAAATGGATGAAGCATTTTCAGACGTACCATGGACGTTTCAGTGTGGGGCAATTGGTGTCCTAAGATACGTATTGTACAGCGAAGTCTCTAACGTAGACAGCAGGGCGTGAGAGTGAGACTTACAACAAGCAACTTCCGGTCAATTACTACCCTGGGGTCTCCGTAGTTCTAAATCCGGATCCCAAATCATTGGCAGACAAATTGTCCCGTATTGCTACGCTTTTACTCTTACTGATAGGACTCTTTTATAAGACCTTTCACGCTTGATAATGGGTAAATAAATGGAGATAAATAAATGAATGAATAAAAGTGCTTCCCGGGAAAAGAACTCACTCCGGGTGTCCTCAGTTGGCGTTATTTTTTGCACGGGAAAAGCACAGAGGTGATATTAATGGTCAACGCGGTAAAACGTATTAAATGATTTCCCAGGACTAACAAAAACATAACGTGTACGTAATACGATTAGAGGGTTTTTCCTCCGGTTTCCTCCGTTTATTACTGCCATGTTTTTTGTGGGTTTAGCTGCTTGCATCTGTACTCAGGTGGGACTAAGTGAAGTAATCCTCTAAGTCAATATGAACCCTTTGCGTGGCGCCGTATATCACGAGGCGTTTCCAGTCTCGGCGCATTTGATGTATGTGATTCACCTGGCGTGGGTTTGACACCGTCCGTGGGGACATTGTAGGAGAACTAGGATAGCGTCTTAAAACTCTTGGGATCAATCTAAATCCAGGGTTAAACACACTTGGCCACACTAGCTTTTTACCGCACGGATCAGGATGTAGCCTCGGTTGGGTTTGCGTTTGTTCGTAATTGAACATTTGCAGTGATCTTTATTTCTCAACAATGCAATGTTTCAAACAATTTCATAGAAGCATACACAGAACAAACACGTAAGAACGCAGGCATACAAGCTAACATACACAGTCACACACACATATATGCTTGTATACATAGACGCATGCATACACGCATTCATAAAATGCATACATGCATACATGCATACATACATACATACATACACACACATACATACATACATACATACATACATATATACATACACACATACATACATACATACATACATACATACATACACACACATATATACATACATACATATATACATACATACATACATACACACATATATATACATACATACATACATAAATACATACATACACACACATATATACATACATACATACATACATACATACACATATATGTACGTACATACATACATACATACACACACATATATACATACATACATACATACATACATACATACACACATATGTACGTACATACATACATACATACATATATACATACATACATACATACATACATACATACATACATACACATACATAC
>JAODUO010000445.1:420000-482500 GCA_025642075.2 Ridgeia piscesae
TATATGTCGTTTTTCGTCGCATTTCGCCGGATCTCTGCCGATATCTTGTCTATCCGACATTATCAGAGCATTCATCACGTGAACAGCTGCACCTTTTATGTTGTTAATAAAACGAAAGTGTAATAAATCACTTGTCCCAACGCGCCTGTAAGTGTGGATATTCGGTACGTGGATAAGCTGGTTTGTAAATTACGAAACTGTCTCTCACGGGTGACTTACTTGCTCCTGGCAGCTATCGAGTCGTGAGATGGTCGTGGCAAGAAAAAGATTCGACCGGATCGATCTAGAACTGACTTTGTGACGTCACTCCATCGTCAGGCGACCAGCTGTTGTTGACGGTTACGTCATTATATAATTATTCAAAACGTCAAACGTAACCGGGACTATCACGTCTCAACGTATGGCGTGTGAACGAGTTACGTCTGATTGATTGTGATGTTAGTCCACTGGAAGGACTGTTATTAAGTTTCCGCTCGACTTTAACAACCGAATTCCCTTACGTCATATGTGTCAGAGCTATTAGATAAGAGCTGGGGCACTCCCCCGTGGAACCAAACGCGCACAGATCTCGCTCAATCTCTGATGATTTATGTTTTTATACCGTCCGTGTGAGGGCGCTGTGTGTTTAAGAGCTCCAGCTCGGATGGATTAGCTCTGTCTGTGTACGCCAATGGGGAACCTAGGGGGCGCTGATACGCAACTCGCACTTGTGACGTAGCATGGCATTCTTCTTAAGATCACTTTTAAATGTTGCTTCAGTTTAAGCAATTGATTGGTTATTAGTCGGATCAACATACAATGATGTAATTAACTAATATTAAAAAAGTAAAATAAACGTGTGTGTGCGCGCGCGCGTGCGTGCGTCTGCCTATCAATGTATGCGCGCGCGTGCGTGGGTGCGTGTGTATGTATGTGTTTGCGTGCGTGCGTGTGCGTTCGTGCGTGTGTCTGCGTAACAGTGTGTGTGTGTGTGTGTGTGCGCGCGCGCGCATGTGTACGCATGCGAGAGTGTGTGCGTGCGTGCATGCCTGCGATGTGTATGTTTGTGTTCATCGCAATTACATACAAGCTATAGACCAGCGCTTTCAGGACAATATATCTCAGTTGTTCAGTATACGTGAAGGCTACGTGAATACCGTGTGTTCTGGCGCCACCTAGTGGACAAACCGTACTCACTGGTTCATTTGATAGACTGATACAGATGAATTAACATATGGGATACAACGTTTGTTTCAGTGCTGAGATGGTACGTATTTGTTGTATATGTTTGCGGGTTGCTTCCCACGTTATTTCTGGGGTCTCGTCTTCCGTTGAGGTGGTCCGATGATGTATTATACCGTGCCCAACTTGGTGTCTACCCAATACCTAGGTGTGACCTTAAAACCCTACAAATGTTCGGCTGTTGGTTAGGACTACTTCTGCAAACAGTGCTACACAAATAATTGTACTGGTGTCTTTAACGTCCATTCATTAGTTGTAGTATGTAAATTTTAAACGGGTGCTCATTTCCGCAATAACACACACACGTATAAACATACACACACGCACGCACACACACACACACACACATATATACGCACACGCACACGCACACACATACACGCAGACACACGCACACATATACACACACGCATGCGCACGCAAACGACGCACACACACACATATATATATATTAGTATATCGAAATTTCACTTGGTGTGTACACACACACACACACACACATATATATATATATATATATATATATATATATATATATATATATGTGAAAGTTTATTCAGAACATTGTACTGACATTTTTTAACCACAATAAATACAATACAAACAGGCAAATTTAGCTACAATACCACACTATACAATGTTTGAAAGGGGTAATTTTGAAGTCAATGACGTTTTGTCAATTTACCCCGACACATAATATACAAAGTATAGCATTAAGTAAGCATCTTGACATATAATATAGTTAAGAGAGATGGTCCACAACTAGATATTTCCTAAATAAAAGATTCTTGCATTTACGTTTCAACGCAGCAACAGTCTACAAACACTCCTTCTTTCCGACCACCGTCAAATCAAGCAACACATGCACACAACAGTTAGTTAGCAAACAATCACTCGACTCATTTAGAATACACTTGCACTTAGTGCCTACATAAATAAATGAATCTACGTTTGTTTACCTACACCCGCGCGCCGCAATCCGCTACTTGCGAGCGACCTAACTCGACACTACTCCAGCCACGTACGTTTCTACTACAGGACGATGAGCACAACTAAGAAGAAGACGAAATTCTATTATCTCGAAAATCGTGTCGGCATAAATGATTTGGAGCAACGGCGACTTGTCTCAACAGATCCGCGGTCTATCCAGCGTGTTTCAACACTTGCAACATGCACAAGTATTCAACAAACCACACACAACTAGTGCATATGTCCTGTGTGACACCAATAGAAAAACTTAAACTTTGATGGCGATTTGATTATTTCCGTCAGATGGCGCAGCGGTATGAAATATTCGGATGAATTAGCAACGCCGTGAGTTGGATTATTACAGAAGTAACATTATTAAATATGTTATGTATTCCGGCCGTTTATTGGGACAATCGGACGCTAATGCAATTTACAAGACGTTGGGATAAATAATTATAATCACATAACTGTTTAATAAACACTCGATCTTGGATACCAAACCCGTAGACCTAGCCTTATTAATTAAATCCTAACTGCAAAGTGTCAGCCTACTAGTGCTCAATTAATTCAGTAACTCTAAAGCAGCAGAAGACACTATCGACGACAATACGACCATTTTGCTACCTATAATAGTGAGCTACCACTATTAATTACACTGTCATGACATTACAACGTACTACGTTGAAAGGCCATGAATATTCAAGTTGTTGCATGACCATATAAGGAGCCAACGTTTCGCCATGAACGCACTACGTTCACTATAGCGCGCTAGAGTGTTCTCCATTGCTACTTATTCACTGTTATCTCTAGTATAGCTCTTGCTCAGTAAATGTTATTTGTTGTGTTCAGGTGTTCCTGAAATATGGGTTTCGTTAGAACATTGAATAAACTGGAATGAGAGTAAATTAACGCGACAAAGGTGAACAGAACACTGCCCTGTTGGTCTACGCTATTTTGTCAGTGGATGAGTTGGAAATGCATCATTGGATTGTAGAAATGTTTCATTAAGTGTGAAAGCCATAATGCGAAGGTTACATTTAATGGATATAATATAGGTTCATCATAATGTCGCAAATTTGCTGGCGGTTAACAGTGCCATAACTAAATCAAACGATCTATGAGACTGCGACCTAAATGCATTACTCTGACAATAAAGCAGCTATTGAAAATGTCATCCTGATTTCTGATGTAGAATTGCACGGCCAAGCGAACCATACGTATCGTTATCAGCCACCCCGTTATGACTAACTACAGAGCAGTACAGACGCTCGCGTCCACAACATGTATTTATGTGTTAGACGCACCTGTTAAGAAGTCGTATACATAGGCTGTACTTTGTTCACTGTGGTGATCTTTTATTCATTAAAGCTTAGCGGTCTTGCGTTTCCGGTCTGGAAAATCACAGGGACACGAACAATTGCAGGTCATACGAAATGTCACCATGGCAAAAACTATTACAGCGCCAAAGCCGATTGTTGCATATAATGTTATTATTTTTTCCATGTCTAGGATCAATATCTCCTAATGAAGTTTTAAAGAAATACATAATACCACGAAACACACGTACACATACGCCTCACAAACAAACACACTTACACGCACGCACGCACGTACCTACCCACACACGCATGTACACACTCACACGCACACACACCCACACGCGCACACACACACATATATACACACACACATACGCACCCACACACATATATAGGCCACACACACACGCACACGCACACACACAGTCAAAGGCACACACACATACACACAGTCACACACATACACACAGTCACACATGCACACACATGCACACACACACATGCGCACACACACACGCGCACACACACACGCGCACACACACACGCGCACACACACATACACACACAAACCGTTTCGCGTATGTAATAAAACACTAAGAGCAATAGTAAACAAAACTAAGCTACAACGGTTACTATTCTTAAGAGATGATCATGTGTATGTGTTTGTGTGTGCGTGTATATGTGTGTGCCTTTGACTGTGTGTGTGTGTGTGTGTGTGTGTGTGTGTGTGTGTGTGTGTGTGTGTGTGTGTGTGTGTGTGCGTGCGTGGGTGTGTGTGCGTGGGTGTATGCGTGCGTATGTGCGTAATTCCACCGTGAGTTAGCTGGACAGACAGACGCATGTGAAATTGATTACTGACACGTGCACCAATTGCTAACATTTTCTAGGTATAATTTATACTATTTAGGAACAGCACCTACTAACATACATTATCATATGAATAGAATTTCGTGTAGTCGTGACATTTGAAAGGAATTTACGTTCCACATACGTCGAGATGGACATCAACCCACCTCACAAACATCACTGAAAATACCGCGATTGGATGGCCCCATGTTGCTATGTTCAACTTTCGTTTCTTTAATAGAAATCAATTTGCTTCATCAAATCGGTCGATAGGTTAACCTTAGGTTAGGTTAATCTATATGTAATTTCACTTCCGGCCACACTCTGCTTAGTTACCTTTACGCGACAATATTCGCAGTTAGAAGAACACGGGATAGTGTCCTAATGGTGCACAGTGCCTCTAGTTTGAAAACAACATGTTTTCTTAACAGTATCGCCGAAGAGAGCTCAGTTGAATGCAATAATCTATGATGTTTATTTGCTCAACACTGTAGACTTTCTGTCACGGTGTTAGAGCACCGAATATCCTCACTCTAAATCGACTGCGGATGTCCAGACGTTACCTATGACAACCACACACGAACAGAACCGGATCTGCAACAGACTAATCGTGTGGCATGAATAACTGTAATAATGTTTTTTGTTGGTGGCCAGCAACTGCAACTGCGACAAGAATACGGTGGACGTTCCAATCTACCAAGATGTTCTTTTCCGGGCGTTTATTATTGCGTGGTTACGTGTCAAGATGGTGACAATTCTGCAGTGCATCACCGTGGCCGACACACATCCTTCCCGTCGATAGCATCCTCTACTTCGTCTAACAAAATTATATGATAGCACAAATGATTACATTAGACACTTGACCGTAATTGACAACCCTCCAAAAGGGACACAGTGTCGAAACCACGTAACGAAGGCGTGTAATATCTGTCAATGAGATTTAGCAACAGCTTCCTGCAATTGGCCGTCTCGTTTCTTCCGATTAGTTTATGTTTTTCTTAGCTAAATATATAATAGCAATCAAGCGCGGATTTGTTAAATACGCAACATAGTACACGTTGCGAGAGTTGCTTACAAGCTTTTCATACGAATCCTGGTGGTTTTATATAATATAATGTGACATTTCTCAGTCACCGTAGAAAACATAAACGATACTTGTTATACTCATGTCTATTTTGCTGTCCATGAAAATTCGCATCGAACAAAGCAGATCCTTAACTAAGCGTAACTAGTTTACGCAGGATTCCCAAATACCATAATTGGCTTGGCTATCAACCCATTCGCCTAAGCTTCCGTATTTTCCCTAACATTGCCTCCTTTATAGCACATCACACCTCACAATTCGTCCGCTGTGTCCATCGTTCTCTGAAACTAAAAACAATTATTAACAACTATGTTGGCTCCAACCATCTGTGTTCAGACTTCTCTGTCTCCTGTTGTCACTGACCCACATCATCTGTCACCAGACTCACGTGCCCCATATTGTCACTCCCAACTCTACTGACACTAATCATCTGTCTTCAGACTCACGTGCCCCATATTGCCATTCCAAACTCTACTTACACTAATCATCTGTCTTCAGACTCACGTGCCCCATATTGTCACTCCCACCTCTACTGACACCAATCATCTGTCTTCAGACTCACGTGCCCCATATTGCCACTCCCAACTCTACTCACAATAATCATCTGTCTTCAGACTCACGTGCCCCATATTGCCACTCCCAACTCTACTCACAATAATCATCTGTCTTCAGACTTACGTGCCCCATATTGCCAATCCCAACTCTACTGACAATAATCATCTGTCTTCAGACTCACGTGCCCCATATTGCCACTCTCAACTTTACTCACAATAATCATCTGTCTTCAGACTCACGTGCCCCATATTGTCACTCCCAACTCTACTGACACCAATCATCTGTCTTCAGACTCACGTGCCTCATATTGCCACTCCCAACTCTACTGACCCACATCATCTGTCACCAGATTCATGAGTCCCCAATTGCCACTCCAAACTCTACTGACACCAAACATCTGTCACCAGACTCATGTGTCCCTAATTGCCATTTTCAACACTACTGACACCAATCATCTGTCACCAGATTCATGTGTCCCTTATTGCCACGCCCAACTATACTGAGACCAAACATCTGTCACCAGACTCATGTGTCCCTAACTGCCACTCCAACTCTACTGACCGCAATCATCTGTCTCCACTCTCACGTGTCCCATATTGCCACGTCCAGCTATACTGACTCCAATCATATCTTTCCAGAAGCCTCTTCACTGCTACTAGTCACACAATTCATCTGATTCCAATTCCAGATCGTCTGTGAAATTTGTTTGGCTTCCACAACGAAAATACACGACATTTATCACTGTGCATAAACAACTACGTCCTGTACAGTCCGTGTATTCTGTATACCTGTATATGTCTATTGAGCTCTACATTGGACGTGTTTTCTTCTTCGCCGATTCTACTACTAATAACAACACTTATATGACACCATAGATGTAGATAAAATTCATTTGGAAGCGCTGTGAGTACATACACATGTATGTGTGTATGCAGAATATTAATAAATTACGTAACATTTATAATTATAAATTTGTTAAAGTAAATGGCAAAATATGTATCAATTTAATAGTAGCAAATACAAATATTCAAGTTAACGGGTATATTGATAACACATGAGTAAATACATTGTGTAAAATTAGCACGATTCGGGGAGTTTGATTGTTTTAAACTCTGACCCAAAGATCATGTTTCACATACGTACAACACTGGCGACACTTGCAGTGTTACGCTTAGTGGATAAGTTCTCTTTCGTGGTACTTCTTTGTGATGTGTTTGGTCGTCTGGAGGCCTCCACCATGTAATCTTCCGTCTTCACAATAAGGTCGCCTCAACGTCTTTAGCGTCAGGTGCTGCCAATCCATCTTCGTTTATTCTTCCATTTAGGTCCGTCTGAATAACACACATCCGAGCTGTGGCTCTTCAACACACAGCGCCCCCACAAAACTTTAAACAGATACCGTACTAAACTAGGAGACGTCCGAGATTGAGCCAGATCTGTGCGCGTTTTGTCCTATCGCGGGGGGTGGGGTTTGGGGGTGGGTGGGTGTGCCCCAACTCCTATCTGGTAGTACTGGGACGGTATTCGTTAACATGTGGTCAATATATCTACATAAACGCACTTTTGTCGCTTCCCATGTTGTTGCGGTTTACTTCTCATATCAACGCTGGTAAGCATTATGATTCCGCACAAGCGTCTAGTCTGCAATGGATACCTTGTCATTCGCCATATTTCTTTTTAACGACGCTGACTTATCACTAACGTTTAATTTTGTAGCGTTGTAAACGAACTGATTGGCGTTGCTTTTCAAACTTGTGATTTATTGGGATTTGTTCACACTAGTTGCTTAGCGTTTGGCAATATGTCATCCGACAGCACACGGTGATATGAGACTACATTATTACATAAATCAATATTAAGTCACTGAGCTTAAAGTGAGTCTTCTTGTTGCCGGAAATTTACCATAAATTAACAATATTATGACATAAAACTTATACTCTAGGTGGTGGATAAGGGAAGCCGCTAGATTTTCATAATACATAAAATAATATTAATATACGTTATTTGTGGTGTTGGATATTAATGTGTCGGCTCAGTGGTGTTTACGAGGTGATAAGCCAATGCTTAGCTATAGTTAGCTTTTAATAGCTTCCATTCCCAAAGTTAGGCAAAACGATATATTCGTCTGGACCTAATGACTTGTAAATGGCCCTGTATTGGACTGTGGTGAATCAAACATTAGTTATATTGTTATCTAGCACTGACACACACATATACACGTCACGTCCACTGTGTGTCTGCTGCATTCGTCTTGTAACTGACAGTCTGTACGTGCTAATAGTTCCAAGTTAATAAGTCAGTCTTAGGTATGATGGATGTCCTGATGTGCACCTGGGTTGTTTGCAGACTCAATGTGACTACAAACTTTGTGAGATTCTAACAGAGAACGTCCCGTTAAATTGACGCATAGATGACGTGTGTGTCTGGTGGTTGTGTGTGTGTGTGTGTGTGTGTGTGTGTGTGTGTGTGTGTGTGTGTGTGTGTGTGTGTGTGTGTGTGTGTGTGTGTGTGTGTGTGTGTGTGTGTCTCTCTCTCTCTCTCTCTGTCTCTCTCTCTCTGTCTCTCTCTGTCTCTCTATGTCTCTCTCTGTCTCTCTCTGTTTGTCTCTATCTCTATCTCTCTCTGTCTCTGTCTCTCTCTCTGTCTGTCTGTCTGTCTGTCTGTCTGTCTCTGTGTCTCTCTGTCTGTCTGTCTGTCTCTCTGTCTCTCTGTCTCTGTCTCTGTCTCTCTCTCTCTCTCTCTCTCTCTCTCTCTCTATATATATATATATATATATATATATATATATATATATGTCATCTGTTTGTCTTCCGTCTGTCGCTGTGTCTATCTGTCTGTCTAGCTAGCTAGCAGGCTTACTCAGACTGTCTTGAGGTGTGGCTGTTCAGATGTGTGTCCGTCTGGTCGTCTGACAGTAGCATGGTCATCTGGCTGTGTCGTTTGCCTCTGAATAAGCATCTAGCCGACTGACTACCGACGGGCTGTCGTGCAGTTCGTTCAACTGATTGATTTGGATTTTATTACTGACGTTTTAGCTAATTGTCTAGGTAGCTTGATGCCTCTACCGACTCTCTAGTTGTCTGTTTGTTTAAATATCTGACATATTAAGTTGTACTACGTATTGCTTGCACCCGTCTTGGCGTTAGGCGAAAGTAGTTAGTTGATAACCTTAACAATAGCACAGCACACTTTCATTAACAGTGCACAATTGGCTAGTCCTATTTAACAGCTTAAAAAGAATACATAATGAAAGTTTATGATTAGTATGTTAAGTCGATGATGGTACGCGGTAATTAGTTACGTATCATCAAGGTAATTTAGCATGCTGACCAACGGGCGAATATCAATCCGCGGTTGACGAATCAAGTTCTGTGATGCGGCGGGAAATTCGGGCTGACGTGAATCGTCCCGCACTTTTCGCACACCACGTCGTGCCAGCACAGAGGAGGACCAAATCTAGGGGGTAAGGGTTGGCCGGAAACACGTGACCGTCTCCTGTCACGCATCTGGCCGGGGCGAAAAACACAATAAAGCGAACATCCCAGGAAAACACAAAAGGTGGGGGCCGACGAAATTTCGAAACGTATCCCAACAAATCGCACGGCTGAAGGCAGTCGAACGATAATTCTTCTGCCGTCGCCTAAATTGATATTCGCCCGAGAGCAGCACGCGCAGCCACTGTCGGTGGCCATCTTGCCGATTCGGCCAATCACTGACTGACACGTCACGCGTCTACTTACTTGCTTCCAGGGATGTTCGCTACAGTGTTCCGTCGCGCCGCCAGACAGCGCTGGCGACACTTCCTGTCCCGCCTCCGCCTAATCCCCTGGAAACGACGCGTTTGTCGTTTCGATGGGGTGCAGCGACTGGGCTCGACGGAGGGGCGCCAGTACATGCTACAAGTGCTACCGCGGTCCACGGCTCTCAACGGCCGACGACCTTTAGTCGAATTGAACAAGACGTCGCAGAAAGAGGCCCACTGACGCCGGCTGATCTCGACCGCCAAGAGCGGTCGACACTTTTCGGACATCGCTCGACTCTCTGTGTAAGAATTCGGACATCATAGATGGACGTATCAATGAGATCGCGATTAGTTAGCGAAAGGATCGTGGGTTTGTGTTAGCAATAATCATGTTTAGGCTAGTGATTTTCTTGTGTAGTGAAACGGTACTACACGTTGAGATAAGTAATACTTTATTAATTAATTGTTAGTTATTTTATTTGTAGCTGTATTTTAAGGAAAGGTGTTTTCAAAAGTGTTATTGCTTTATAAAATGGGACACCTTTACATTCGTTCAATGGAACGATCACGTACTGGTTGTCGCAAAGTGCTTCATGGCTGTGGCATAATCTCCATTATCATCATCATTATCGTCATCATCATCATCATCAAATATCTGCACCTGTATCATTACTGGTGACACTATTTACCTGTGCTCTCTGAATCTACGGCTCGGATGGCTCAAGATGCATCATTTACGGATACACATTAATTATTTGTTTCGCATTCAAGACAAGAAAGATAATTTAGGAACAACATGTAGCTTGTGATTGTACGATTCATACGATTACAATGTGCACGTTGTTCTTGTATGTCCATTATATAAATGCACAATCACGACGTTATATCGTGTAGGCATATATATATATATATATATATATATATATATATATATATATATATATATATATATATATATATATATATATATATTGAGTATTACGGGTGTCCTCTTAGATATAGAGTAATGTGGACCAGATTTCTCCTCACCTTAGCAGCAAGAACGATTTGGTAAAGGGTATACATGTTCTAAACAAGGGCATTCAACACAGTCATGTTGTATAAACAGTAGTAACTGGGTGCAGATGAGCCTTAAACCGGGGTCCACTTTGTTCAGCGCCACTACATCGGTGATTTTCGCGTGTTGCAGGCATATTCGTCATCGACTTCATGCGCGAGTTACGGCGATGCTGCATGTGCTTCCGGGCACGTAGCCCACCGCTGTCGACGGCCTACCTCGGCATCGGACACGGGCCCGGCGGAATGGGCACCGTCACCAGTCGCTGCGGCGGGTGCAGCGCCCAGCCCAACCTACATCCGGGCGCCGCCGGCGAAACTAGGTCAGCGACGGTGGCGACACCGTCGGCATGCGGTCTTCATCGCCAGGTGACGCCACCGTACATAGCGCAGGGGCGCGGCAACAAGGACCACTTCGACCGCTACATGATGCTGTGAGCGAGCGCTGGCGGAAACTGGCGGAAATTGCCGATCGCTATCTCGAAAAAGACAGATCTGCCGTGTTCGGCGTCTAAACAATACAAAGACAATGGCGCTACAAATGTTCCGCCGTTTTGTAGCGAAACATACAGCGATGATGTATCGGAGACGGTGAGGTTAATGTATCCAGTTTCCCTTTATATCTGGAGAGTATCGTGGCAACATGGTTCCATTGTGTTGTGCAGTTTCCCTGCAAATTAGGGAATTGTGCCTGCGGAGGACGAGTGAGAAACCCCGAATAATTTATCACGTGATGTAACGAATCGGCTGCGAAACCGCGAGACTAAATGACGCTCGAAATCACATTTAACACGTGACAGTTGTGTTCGTTGCATGACAACTGCACTGGACACTGAAGAGCACGTACAAATAGAAATATGTATGAGGTCGTTGGCTAAGACAACGACATCGAAGTGCTAGTTGGACTGAAAAACGACATTATGTTTGAGCAGCAATAGACTGCAATATTTAGACAAGCCGGCGGTTGACGAATCAGGATACAAAATGTGTTCGAAACCGCGCATGTGCGATGTGTGCACCTAAAGAACCGTTCTAGGTGAACTGTGACATAAGTCGCACGGATTCCCGGTGGTCTGCGCGGCGTTGATTACTTATGACGCGACCGATGAAGTTGACAGTCGGCGACAGGCGCGTTCAATATGGTCTGTACGGGTCAGAGACGTGTCAGCTGTACTGTAACAGGCTCACACACCTCGTGGATACTTTATATATATATATATATATATATATATATATATATATATATATATATATATATATATATATATATATAATTAGTGCATGGAATCATGGGTGTCAATTGGTTAAGCCATTAGTACGATTAAAATGTACTCGATGGCACGCCTTTATACACGCACAAACACACACATACACGCACACACACGCGCGCACACACGCACACACACGCACTCATGCATACACACGCAGGCACGCATATGCATACCCCCCCCACACACACACAGGGTAGCATAAGTACGCGTGTGTTAATTAAAACACATGCACACACGTACGCACGTGCAATGCACGCTTGTCGTCCATTAATGCAGGCTCGAACACACACGCACTCACGTACCCTACACCCACGTGTTTCCACCATGCAAAGATACATAGACCTTCACACGCACACAGACACATGCGTGCACGCGCGCTCGCTGGCACACGCACGCGCACGCTCGTATAAACATTTGCACACGCACAGACACATACACACGCGCACACAAGCACACTGATATACCCCGTCATTAACAGTTTCAAGTAACGCTGACCCAACAACCAATTCAGGACATTTCTACCAGTTTGAACATCGTCGTTTTAAATTATGTCTGTGTTTATTATTATACCCAGCGCCTTAATAAATACTCTCTCCATCTGTCTTCATTTTCTCTTTTTGCAGCGTCGTCTTGATACAAAACAACTGATATTTCAAGGATGGGTAGCAAACTCCGTCAGGCGGTCAACAAAATTGCTGCATGAACACGTTTTTGTCGTATACGTTGCAAACATTTTGGTTTAAGAGTATTATTTTATAACAAAGACATAATGGAAAGTTGTTAAAGTATCAAGAGAGACGTCATGTCACAGTTGCAATGTAATTCACATATTTAAACGTTGATGGCAAAGACACATTTTAACGGAGGTATCGCGTATAGTCGATATATCATACACACTGGACGTACTGGATACATCAATCGCCTCTTGTGTGATGTTCACGAAACTTGATGTATCTAGTACATCGCGGTTTGCTTACGTCACAATCACAACGTTTTCGTCACGATTTGCCGTTGCCGACAATGGTTATAAGCCTAACGGTTAAATCTGAGTTATTAAATAGGAACTGGGGCATTCCCCCCTTGTGGGACCAAACGCGGACAGATCTCGCTCAATCTCTGACGTCTCGTAGATTAGTAGTACGGCATCTGTTTTAATTTTGTTTATACTGTCAATGTGATGGCGCTGTGGGTCGAAGAGTCCCAGCTCGGGGGGATTACCTATGATTAAATACGTGTGAATAACATTACACTTTAATAAAAAATCTAGTTTTTTCAATAAAGATCTGAAATAAAAAGTACACAAATTATACGGCAAGTACCACGTGTGCAGGCAGCCCTACTTTCGTCGCTTAACGGAGTTTTTCCTAAGCAAATAATCATGTGTTGCATAGGTCACTTACGCCCTGAATCGCCATTGACGCCAGCGATGTAGAGCTGGGATGGTGCCACTATAGTCGTACTCTCGCTTAACCGACTGTCGGCGGCTGCGTAACTACGACGAGAAGACAGTCTGGTGACTTTGCCGGCTTTTAAATATTATCCGTGTGGGGCTAAACAATGCTGCCACCTCGCGGATACTGGTTAATCCTGCCGTAATTCCTATTTTATAAACAATAAAGACGGGACGGCAAATGTGTATTTCTATTTATGTTTGTGTTAGTATAAGCTTAATTTTTAATTAGTAAAATATCGTTATTTAATTTGTTATTTCAAATTCAGCTTGAGAGTCAATCTGCGTCTCTACCCTAATCTGGGGGTAAGGCTGCCCTGGCGGTTACAATTGCAACCCATTAATTTCCTAGCAGAGTTGGTAGCTGAACAGTGCTGCCATCTCACGGAGTTTGGGTAACCGAGGCTACTACAGTCGAGGCCTTGGCGAGATTTTCTGACGCTCATGCGTTTAAACAAATGCTGTTAGTTACAACGAGCCGTCGATAATCTCCATTCTTTTCGCCCCCACTTGACCTATTCAGACCAAGGTTTAGTCCAGAATAAAATCGAGGAATCGTACAGTTCGTTGCTCACACCTTCCAGTGGAAGATCTACACGTAAAACACCGGTTCCATTATTACGTCGTTTTAATCCATACAAAGGGACCGTGCCAGCTCCTCTGCCCAGAATATGAAGTGCAGTCAGTTGTAACGTGGCGTCTGCTGGTTAGAACGTGGGAAGGTCAAACGTCAAAGGGTATTGCGGTTAACTCTGCTCGCCAAGGCATTATTGCCAATCACTTTGGTTTTGAAACTTGATGTTTTGTTTACCATTTGAATGTGTTGCTGGCGGAATCGTTCATATTGCGAACATTGTTCCAAGCTTAAGGCAAGACGTCATAAAGCGTGATCGTGTGCAATGGCGCTAACTACAATTATCGCATAAAATGTACGAAAAAATGCGTCCCTACGTAACACGTGGCGTTCTGAAAATCAGATTTCTTTGCTTCCCACAGGGTTGAAAATACGTGTGAACATTATTTTTGACTGACTATCAATATATAATGTTGAGGTACTGGAAGAAGACATGTCATGAAAATAAATTAAGGCCGTTTCTCGCGATATTTTGTACATAGCAAAGAGATGGCGTCCGAAAAATGTGCTACGTGCGGACAATGTTGGACCTACTTATTGTGTATTTTATGTTTCAATTGAAACGGCGTTTGAACACATTGTGTACGGGTTCATTTCCCACACACTCAGTCGGTGCGGCTGTTTAGCAAGCTTCCGCTTCGAAGTTACGAATGTTTGAAGCGGCGGCGCCCGACCGATGCATGGTGTTACGTGCGGACTCCGGGAACAAGTTTATTCAGCGTGACACGCGTTTTATGGATTTTGGGTCAGAGTTCATTACATAAAAAATGAATAACATATAGACCTATTGGCATACTTGCCAACTTTTGGAAAGTGAAAAGGGGGACATTCTAATTGAGGGGCCCGAAATGACTCGGGGGGGGGGCGGGTCCAGGTGCATGCCCCCCATGGGCGTCCGAGTGGGAGATTCCCCCCTCAGCGGAGATGCTCATCTGGATTTTTGGAGTGACCTGGGTCTGTGGGCAACAAGGTCAATGTTATAATATATAAAAATGTAAAACCTCGACCTGGGGCCAGACTTTTGACCCAGTATCTATGCATGTGTGATTTCGTTAAAATTATATTTCATAAGGCATTTGACGAAAGTGTCGGTGCTGGTGCAATCAACCGGACCTAACATCAACTTGAATTGGTTCCATCGTTGTTTTGTGAATGGGACATAACTCTGTCGTGTCCAATATCTCATCCCCAGGTTGAATACCGATATCAAAGATTTTTACCAATGTCAAGTTATTAATGAATTGATTCCATATAAATTCCACCAGAATAGTGTATTTTGTAAATTGATAGAACCAATTTGTCAAGATGCTTCAGACGTAACAATGTAGCACTATAGACAGAACGGTCCATTAAATCTACGCATACATGTAAAACAAATTTGGAAATATTGGGACATGAAAGGAGGACGAAATAGGGAAATACGGGACTATAACCTAATGTTCTGATTTTGCTAATGTTCTCGCTTTTTCCTCCAGCCTTGGTTGTCGAGCGTAATAAGCAACACGGGCATTGATTGGTGAATGGGATAACATACAGCGTACTCGCAGTTAACTGCAGTTCGCAACTTGTAAATGTTACCAATAAAAAACAAAAGGAGGGTTAAATCGGCACGGAAAAATACGATAAATAAAAAACAGTCACATTCATTTTTTTATCAGGACAATCTTTGGAAATTGGGATCATTTTGCAAACTTCCGGGACGCCAAAAATAATCAAAAATCGGGACGGTCCCGCGCAAAACGGGACAGTTGCCAAGTATATGTATTGGAACTAATGCAGTGTCATGTTATGATATTATTGGTTTGTGAATTTAATTCCGGGCTGCCTCTCATACGTGACAAAAACGCCACGTGCGTGTTGTCCGTGCAGTTATAACTTACCATTCAGTAACATTATTCTCGAGCAAATTATCGGCGAAGTCACGTGTATACTGCCAGTGGCGCTGACTGGCGGTGTCGGTTGCAGCCAGCTGATTGCCTTGGTTATGCTGGATCCGCTATGTGGCGCCACCGTTTGTTGCACCCAACAGCGCCAGTACTATGGCGTTATAAGGTTTGATGGCTCCCAAAATACAGGGAGGGAAGAAACAAAAGAAGGCGAAAAGAGACTATCAGAGGACTTGACACGGACGGAATGAATGATATGAGAAGGGAAGATATTATCACAGTACAACATGAGGGACGGAAGGTATCATTATGCACAATAACCGGCTGGCATTATCTAGTTTACTAATTCAAAAATAATTAATTTATTATCAGAATAACATCTTTATCTAGCATATTAACAACAGCAGTGCCTAAAACATAGTTATTTACGAAATAGCACTATTAATAGTGTCAAGGAAATATTTTTTTAAATTCCATTCTAATTTCTAACATTTCGGATACAAGATCATATCCATAGGCCTTGTTTAATGTCTTCAACTCCAATGCCATACATCTGTGATACATTTATAATGTTGTGGTTTTGTTCCGACAATAAACATTCAGCTACACGTGCAATGATCGAAGGAAGTACAACTTTACAACAACACAAATTGCTGTGAATGCATTTATTGCAGCATAGTTAGTATCATTTTGATTCCATATTAAACCATTAATGCAACATGCATGAAGAACAATATCCCCCTGGAAACCTTGCAAGCTATGAGTATTTGCAATATTGAGCACAAAAACAGATATGTACAGCCAAAGTGCATATGTTTATAACAACAAAGATATCGTAACAAAACCTACTTACCATACTACACCAGCATGATCGAAGCAAAATGCTCAGGTTAGTTCAGTTACAAAACCAATTGTTGAGTGTGTACCTTCTACCAAGTATAATATATACAACATAACCATGACATTCACATGTGATGACAATGGAGTAGACCTTTAATATATAAAATACTATATCACTTGGCAACCATGCCACAATCCTTCACTAATCCCATGTTGAACACACTTCAATTTCATTAAATTGCTTGGTATGACACTGAGGGAAACATTTGAAGACAACATCATTACAGGTCTTATGCTCTGAACAATACGTTTTGCAAAACTACAACGAACAAACAAAAACGATATCAGGATATCACTAGAATGACAGAACTGTGCAACTCAACAACACAATGCATATATGTCAGTATTACAGACTGGAGTGGATTTCCCGAAAGTGGAGATATAAGAAAACATCAGCAAACGTTTTAGGGTAATTTGGGTGCATTGAATCCAAAATCCATGGGAATCCTTAACGTCATAAATTTGAAACCAAAACGATGAAGTGACGTCGGATAATCTACGGAATGTAAACCAACGTTGGTGTTTTCTGATGAACTGCCATTACATATTATGGCTTGTAGGGGGAACGACTAACATTTCACGATACATTACTACTGTTTAGCATCTACTAAGCTGTAAATACTTTGGTAGTATCTTAAAACCTGCAGTATGGTCTGCAAATAATGTGATTGTCTTTAGCCTACAATAGTCTTAACACACCCTCCGGTAAAATTCACATTCTTTTTATCTCCGACGGTGGTGACGACATATACAAAACGCAATATATGTATCTGTGTTTGGTTTCATATTTTTGCTATGACCATGTTATGAATAAAGTATTTCTGCTATCCAAAATTGCTATTGATGGCAATTTGGGATAATACATGTATTTCACTCACTAAGTGTAGTGATTTACTTTCTCATCACACTTAACAAAGAGAGCAACAACTACATGTAATGTTTTACGTACCATGGGACAGCAGTGTTTTAGAGTCATATCAGATTACATTTTATGGATGATACCCCATTAGAAGTGAGATATTTCTGACACTGTCAGAAAGCATTGACTACTAAACATGCACACTATTGATGTAAGTTTACATAATAATATAGGCATATATAACTTGAACATGTAACCTATGTACATTTACTGTTGCCTGAAGCATGTTGTTACACGCTAATCTCACCTCACTGTACCCGGGAACTGAGTGGTACATATCATAACCCTGTTGAGTTATCTAAATGAACAAACACGATTGCGTTAACTTTACGTCTTCACATACATGCAATCAAGCAAAGTACACATTCAGTAATCATAAAATAACAGAGGATGATATTAATGTGAACACTGTTATTGCAACCAATATCTTAACAGAGTACCACCCCCGAGAGTATTCAGGATAAGCCAAATATGTACACAAAGTGATATAAAAATAAAACGAATACAATTGTCTAAGCTCCTGAAATGAGGAATGTTACTTATGCTATGTTCTCTCAACACGTACATATATATATATATATATATATATATATATATATATATATGTATATATATTTATATATATGTATATATATATATATATATATATCACAAAAATATGACAATCGATCTAACTTCATTGGCACTGAAAAAAATGGTGCAGTTTATACATATAAATGTAATTTAAAATCATCCAGTGATTTATTTTGACGTCGGCCTAATTTAGCCACCTAACAGAACTGTAGCACAACTGTCTCTGGCAGGCAGCCCATCACTGATTGGCATATTTTTGTACATATAATATCGGAGAGCCAATATCCAAGGTATCGCTACAAGTTTACATATTAGAATGTGTGTATACATATTGAAAGCACGAGGCAGAATAAGTGTCGGAAATGGCAAGGTTGTGGACACCGGCAAGATGAAGCTCAACAAATTACACTTGCCATCACTCCTCCAAACACGCAGTAAAAGCCAAAAGCTATGTATATCAATCACACCTGTATCGTTAGCATCATCGTCATAATTATTCTTCCTATTATGCCACTGACAGCATTTGTAAACACAACCGTTTCACTTCATAATTACTGTTTTGTGAGGCTTCACTTATCTGTTCTGATACATTGTGTGTGTGTGTGTGTGTGTGTGCGTGTGTGCGTGTGTGCGTGTGTCGTGTGCGTGTGTGCGTGTGCGTGTGCGTGTGTGTTTGCATCTATGTGTGCATACTTTACATACATATGCGTATGTAAGTATGCACACATATATATAATTCTTTCTACTTCAGTGTATAATTATGACTATGTTTATAACATTACATCGATAACAGAAACTTGACAAGTTTCATACATCATAACTTATTTCTTTCATTAAACAGACCCTTTTACCGACATGCCATTCTACCAACACAGTCTCGCTCTCCCAGAAACAACGAAAATCGTCTCAAATAATGACAGATCCCTCGCCTCGACATCCTTTTGCCATAGTTTGTCACTGAGACACAGTAAGCTGCTAAAGAACACACCTGTCACTATCCTCTTGTTGTGCCATCAACTACCAAGTCTGGTGATGAACAGAAATGTCGGGCAGCCCAAGAAACCTGTTTGGCCTGCCTATGATGTTTGCTTCATCAACATGATTGCAACACCAGTCCTCGAATGCACTATGGCAGTAGCAATGGCTATATACTTCGCTGTTTTACTGCCATATTTCACCAACATTTAGTTCCAGTTTGCAGACCTCAGAACGGTGGCCCCAGATGCGTAGATCTGCTCTTTTTGTCGAACCATTCTCTTGTTCAGCTCGTCTTCAAAAGACAAGGCCCCTCCAAACATTCCTAAACACAACAAGTGCAAGTGTTGATCAGGTCACAATTGCAATAGGAATAGGCATTAACTTAAATAGCATATCGCGTCAGCAGCCACAACAAACTGCTTGCCGTGATTGCAACAAAACACTATTATTATAACTTTTGTTATTATAAGGCGATTACATGTATTAAGTTGCAAAATTGTGACGTAAACTTTTGCAGTCTTGGATTCCACTGATCATGAACTTTAAAATGACACCTCATTTATTGAAATATCTTCCCTAATGTTTAATTTATTGCAAAAGATACAATGGACCCCTTAACAGCTATATTTTATACTGAAAACCGTCAACACTTTCACTGGTCTCTCACGGAAATAGTGTCCTCTGTAATATGACGGCTTTTGTTTTTGAGAAAAGCTCCTTGAATTTAAGAGTGGATTCTGTTTAAAGATGGATTCTCCTGATGAGCTCTTTAGTTTTTCCTAGTGAAAGACGGCAAAGCATTACTCCGAACATTTTCATCTCTACTTACCTCGACCTCGGGCCCCTCCCGCTGGGGTTGTGTTGAAATTTGGCTGCTGAGGGGGTGGGGAACTGTACCCCATCTGAGGGGGCGGGGAACCATACCCCATCGGTGGGGGTTGGGGTTGTTGGGCCCCAAATCCTGGCTGAGCCATGGGAGCTGGGGGCATCGTGCTGAATGGCAAGTTGGGGCGGCCTATGGGCACTGGAGGAGGGGGAGGAGCTTGCTCCGACGGGAAGTTGTCAACTGTAACATACACCATGTAACAATGTAACACACATGTAACAATGTAACAAAACTGGGAGAGTTAAAGGGAGGACCAGCTCCTCTGCCCAAAATTGGCTGAGTAGTTGTAACAGGAAGTCTCCTGTCTAGAACGTGGGAAAGTTAAACATTAAAGGGTATTGCAGTTAACTCTGCTCGCCTCAGCATTATTGCCAATCAATTTTGTTTTGAAACTGGATTTTGTTTACCGTTTGAAATGTTGCAGGCGGAATCTTTCAAATAGCAAACATTGTTGTTAATAAAGGTGCTAAGCACAAAGTGTCAAACAGTAAACCTTCAACATGCATGTTGTAGTCATAAGAATGTAACGTTAAATGTTAAGATAAAACGTAAGAGCTGGCTCCCTCGCTTTAAAATGTCTGAGGAGATGACGTCAGAGGTAGGTACTTTATGTCATTTTCGCGTTGGTTTCCTGCTTGGACAAAACATTTAGTCCATCTGAATTAAATATTGTGGCTCATTGTCAGTTACTACAGGAGGCAGCTGAACTAGACGTTTTGTTCATGCAGGGGAAGAAACACAACACATCACAACCAGAGAACGTCCACAATCAGCACTCCAGCGGCACCACAAACACTTGTGTTCACAAGTACGACACCTCATAGGTCAGCACACATTTGACTGTATGGATGTGAAACTGTGGAACCTATCCTCCAGTCTGTTCACTACATGCCTTTAAAACAGTCTTTAAAATGTTAAAGGATACATACAATTGTGTTCACTTTCCAAATATAATTGAATAACACACAGATATATGTGTTACATATTTGTTGTACCTAAATTGTAAAGAAAAGGGATTCTTTGAGAATATAAAACTGTTTGCAATGTACACAATTTAAACTATGCCTTAAGTTCATTAGAATTATATTTTATTAATCACTTATGCCCCTGATAATATATTGAAACAAAATCCATTTTGTGTCCCAAATAATGACACAGAAGAATAATTTGGTACATGAAAGAATCCCTTTCATGTCCCAAAGAATCCCTTTCATGTCCCAAAGAATCCCTTTCATGTCCCAAAGAATCCCTTTCATGTCCCAAAGAATCCCTTTAAGCCTGCTGCTGCTGCTGTTGCTGTTGCTGCTGCTGTTGCTGTTGCTGCTGCTGCTACTACTTGTTTAACTTACTGGGATTAACTGACATCGCATCCATACCCCGGGAGATGTCATCTACATGACCAGCCTGACGCTGCAAGGTCTCGAGAGGTGTGTGGCGGGCCGGCACTGGACACATAGCAACAGTAGTGAGACACATAGTAACAACAATGAGACACATAGCAACAACAGTGAGACACATAGCAACAACAGTGAGACACATAGCAACAACAGTGATAGACATAGCAACAACAGTGATAGACATAGCAACAACAGTGAGACACATAGCAACAACTGTGAGATACATAGCAACAACAGTGAGACACATAGCAACCACTATTTGCTATATACATTATTTGGAGACAACAAACTATTTGATACAGGGTGAAGTGAAGGCTATGATAACACTTTTAATAGTGATTCTGGTGATCACATAAATAATTGCAATGGCAACGATTGGCATGGATTAAAATACAGCATTAATAATGCTTTGCATGGTATAGTATTACCTAAACAACCTTAATTAATAACATGACAGCGTTATGTGGTAGGATATTACTAGCCTGGGGAAGTGTTTTTTACTGTAAGCGAAACCTTAATACAACAGGTACCTGTTTGATTCAGACCACCTCCGTTGTAGTTCGTCTGATGACTGCTGCCACCTGTAGGCCAAACACACAAGAATGACAATGACATCAAGCATTCAAGACGACCTTTGAACACAACAATACATTGCACAAGACTGACTGAGGGAAGTCTGACAAATGTTTGATGTAGATTAATCCAGTTCACGTTCTCTTTTTCAAGCACTGCCATGTCGCCATCTAGTGGTGCTCACTCTCATGAATATAGCTGCCTGTTGTGTTGACAACACAAAACAGTAAATGCTAATATTAAAGTTTATTATGATATATATTTTTCCCGAGGTATGTAAAACATGCCCAAATGACAACTAGAGCTGGGACCATTTGTAGAAAACACTGATGATGTTATTAATCATAACTATTTATTTGACTTCTCTCAATATAATAATATTATAATATAATAATAATATTTATTACTTATAAAGCACAATATCCATATATGCTCAAAGCGCTGTACAATAAATATAAAGCTATTTAGTATGTGTTAAAAATATTACTAGTAATAATCAATACAACTGTAAAATTAACTTTCAGATGAAAAATTAAACTGCTAAGAACCATCTAAAAAAATTCTGAAATAATGCACAACCCCGGTATTTTTATTCTGAGGGGTCATAAATGAATCATTGAAAATGTTGCACCTGTCATGTGAACTGTCTATGAGAACCCACCCCCACAAACACTGGCTCGATTTTGTTTAGATTTAATCACCTTGCCACTGGGAAACGTTCTCATAGGGTCCTGCTGGATATCCTGCGGGGGAGACGGGGGGCTGTGGGTAGCCCCACTGGGTGGGTGTGGTGGGCTGGGGGCTGTACTGGTGGCCAGGGTTGTATGCACTGGCTACATCCTGCGGTCGTTGTTGAACTGTAAGACAGCGACACAAATATGCAGCGCATTGATCAAGACTGAACAAGCATCGAGCATCTTGGGCCAACTTTGATGGGCCTACTCGGGTTACTTGCTTATCCCTAATGTGGTAGCCGGTATATGGTCATTTACATTGCGCACGCAGTACTACGAGAGTAATCCAACCGAACAGTGATGATCGTGATCACGGAGATAAACACCTTATGTATATAAATTAAATAAACAAATCAGTTGTTCAGTTTGTAAATTGTTATGTTCGTCTTCGTGGTCTTAACTTATAATACGTAGAATGTGATGACTTTAACATAATATAATAAATGCATATTTAAATGATTGTGTCCTGGAATGTTTAATTAATTGCTTGTGTAGGGGTCTATGTTCTTAGCTATTGGCTGTCATTGCTAATGACGTCAGTTACTCGAATGCATCCTCTCCAAACCGCGATTGTCCCGGATAGTGGCCTTGGAGATTCACCTTGTTTATCTAGGTCAAGAAGGGTCACGTGAGCAAGTGATCTTGGATGTTCGATCAGTACTCATGTTACTTGGGTTACTCGCGTAGTTCAATCGATGGCTGGCTTATCGAAGAGCCAAACCCAGCCTTATTCAAACTGTGTGCAGCTATACTGAGGTATATGTGGACTTTGTGTTTCAATACATCCATACTGCTAATGCTCCCATGCACCATCAGTAGACAGGCTGCTCCATTTGTAGATGTCTAATCTACACTGTTCCTTCACTAATGTCACTTCCCTTCCTCCAGTTCTATCTGTCTGACCCATTCAGTATTTCTAAAACTTCTATCTGTATTGATTTCAGTTTTACACTGTACCATTGTCATCTTGTAAAGTTAGTTTGTTGCAAAGTTATGCCTGGCAGAACTGACACGCCCATGGAATCCACTTTTTTCTTCACAAACAATGTTTGACATTTTCGCTTCAAATTACACGCTCTAAATCCAAGATTTTTTCAATCTCAAACTTAGTTATATTTTGGCTTTTCCACTATTACCCTATGGTACACTGTACAGACCTCTGTCACACTCATATTTATAGATATATGCAAATAATGTAATCATTATTCCTGTATACAATTTGTCTGGCTTTTTTTGTTAACTTTTTTAACTTTTGTTAACATCTCTAATTAGAAAAATTAGATTTCATGCATATTTCCCAAAATCACTCTGCAAAACAACTGCCATGTGAGGCTCGCAGCAAAAACAACACATGATATACACTGAGTGATCATCAGTTCCACTTTCTCTACTAAATAGCACTGCAAAGGTATATCATATTGCTTGTCCATTCTCACCATTTGGCTGACCGATGTTTCCCGTAGTGCGATGTCCACTGTCGTTGACATTCTCATACTCCTCACCATAGCTTGGTCGCCGTTGATTCACTGAAACCAAAATATTACACAATAGCAGGACATTTAAAACAATGTAACTTCTGATATAGCACAACATCCAATCATCAGGATTGGTCAGAGTGTTTTACACTTTACCCCCTGGTAAACCTGTTCAATCAAACACCATCTCAACTTCTCTGGGAAGCATCCATGTTGCAACAGGTTATCTTAGTCAATAGTCCGAAGCTCTACCCCTGAGCCACTGCTCTACTATTTTAGCAAGTTTTCATTAGTTAGTTTTATGAGAAATGTGACTAGCCACGGTCAGCCTGGTATTAAGTCAAAGATCTATCCTGCACAAGAGCCAAAACTAGCTAGTCATGTCCAATTTTTGGTTCTCCTTTTGACAGAAATACATACGTCATAATCCCCTTGTTACACAGTCAGTTTATTATCCTTAAAAGTAATAAAAACCTATTAAATTACATGCATTAACGTTATAAAAACACCAACTGACAATATGGGTAAATTGACCCAGTTTGTCAAACATTTTAGAATATGACACATTTTATGCACCTGTAGTAATTAAGCAGCCTCAGATAAAACAGTGTTAAGTAAGTCTTACTAGCATTATTAACCATTTCACCAGGATATTTTAATAAGCAGTTGTTCACGCCAGTTGTGTGCAGTGATTCTGTGTGTCAGGGATAAAGGGGTACTTACTGAGGGGAGGAGGGGGTGGGGGTGACTGGACGCCTTTCTGCTCCAAGTCCTCATTGATCTCCATTATGGTTTGTCTGATGCCTGGAGTCACATTGCCCTGGATAAAGAGGGTGCGTCCCCCGTTGATCTCCATGTTAGCACCCTGGGCGGGCACTGCAACAACATGACTCAAACATGACTCTGCGACTCGGGTGGGCACTACAACATGACTAAAATATGACTCTATATGACTCGGTGTGACAAGCTTGAGTGAAAACTGCAACAACATGACTCAGTGTGACCAGCCATGGGTATACCATGATTCAGACATGACTATTAGTCTGTGTCAAAGTTTGGTCAGGCACTACGACAACATGACTCAGGAATGACTTGACGTGGCATGATTTTATGACTGAATGTACTAGTCTGGGTGGGCACTACAACATGACTCTGGCATGATTTTATGACTCAATGTACTAGTCTGGGTGGGCACAACAACATGACTCTGGCATGATTATATGACTCAATGCTACTAGTCTGGGTGGGCACTACAACATGACTCTGGCATGATTTTATGACTCAATGCTACTAGTCTGGGTGGGCACTACAACATGACTCTGGCATGATTGTATGACTCAATGCTACTAGTCTGGGTGGGCACAACAACACGACTCTGGCATGATTATATGACTCAATGCTACTAGTCTGGGTGGGCACTACAACATGACTCTGGCATGATTGTATGACTCAATGTACTAGTCTGGGTGGGCACTACAACACGACTCTGGCATGATTGTATGACTCAATGTACTAGTCTGGGTGGGCACTACAACATGACTCTGGCATGATTGTATGACTCAATGTACTAGTCTGGGTGGGCACTACAACACGACTCTGGCATGATTGTATGACTCAATGTACTAGTCTGGGTGGGCACTACAACAAGACTCTGGCATGATTTTATGACTCAATGTACTAGTCTGGGTGGGCACTACAACACGACTCTGGCATGATTGTATGACTCAATGTACTAGTCTGGGTGGGCACTACAACACGACTCTGGCATGATTGTATGACTCAATGTACTAGTCTGGGTGGGCACTACAACACGACTCTGGCATGATTTTATGACTCAATGTACTAGTCTGGGTGGGCACTACAACACGACTCTGGCATGATTTTATGACTCAATGTACTAGTCTGGGTGGGCACTACAACACGACTCTGGCATGATTGTATGACTCAATGCTACTAGTCTGGGTGGGCACTACAACATGACTCTGGCATGATTTTATGACTCAATGTACTAGTCTGGGTGGGCACTACAACATGACTCTGGCATGATTTTATGACTCAATGTACTAGTCTGGGTGGGCACAACAACATGACTCTGGCATGATTATATGACTCAATGCTACTAGTCTGGGTGGGCACTACAACATGACTCTGGCATGATTTTATGACTCAATGTACTAGTCTGGGTGGGCACTACAACATGACTCTGGCATGATTTTATGACTCAATGTACTAGTCTGGGTGGGCACTACAACATGACTCTGGCATGATTGTATGACTCAATGCTACTAGTCTGGGTGGGCACAACAACATGACTCTGGCGTGATTATATGACTCAACGCTACTAGTCTGGGTGGGCACTACAACATGACTCTGGCATGATCTTATGACTCAATGTACTAGTCTGGGTGGGCACTACAACATGACTCTGGCATGATTGTATGACTCAATGCTACTAGTCTGGGTGGGCACTACAACATGACTCTGGCATGATTATATGACTCAATGCCTACTAGTCTGGGTGGGCACTACAACATGACTCTGGCACGATTATACGACTCAATGCTACTAGTCTGGGTGGGCACTACAACATGACTCTGGCATGATTATATGACTCAATGCTACTAGTCTGGGTGGGCACTACAACATGACTCTGGCACTTATGACTCAATGTACTAGTCTGGGTGGGCACTACAACATGACTCTGGCATGATTGTATGACTCAGTGCTACTAGTCTGGGTGGGCACTACAACATGACTCTGGCACGATTATATGACTCAATGCTACTACCGGGTAGTCTGGGTGGGCACTACAACATGACTCTGGCACGATTATACGACTCAATGCTACTAGTCTGGGTGGGCACAACAACATGACTCTGGCGTGATTATATGACTCAATGCTACTAGTCTGGGTGGGCACTACAACATGACTCTGGCATGATTTTATGACTCAATGTACTAGTCTGGGTGGGCACTACAACATGACTCTGGCATGATTGTATGACTCAATGCTACTAGTCTGGGTGGGCACTACAACATGACTCTGGCACGATTATATGACTCAATGCTACTAGTCTGGGTGGGCACTACAACATGACTCTGGCATGATTATATGACTCAATGCTACTAGTCTGGGTGGGCACACAACATGACTCTGGCATGATTATATGACTCAATGCTACTAGTCTGGGTGGGCACTACAACATGACTCTGGCATGATTGTATGACTCAGTGCTACTAGTCTGGGTGGGCACTACAACATGACTCTGGCACGATTATATGACTCAATGCTACTACCGGGTAGTCTGGGTGGGCACAACAACATGACTCTGGCACGATTATACGACTCAATGCTACTAGTCTGGGTGGGCACTACAACATGACTCTGGCATGATTATACGACTCAATGCTACTAGTCTGGGTGGGCACTACAACATGACTCTGGCAGATTATACGACTCAATGCTACTAGTCTGGGTGGGCACTACAACATGACTGGCACGATTATACGACTCAATGCTACTAGTCTGGGTGGGCACAACAACATGACTCTGGCGTGATTATATGACTCAACGCTACTAGTCTGGGTGGGCACTACAACATGACTCTGGCATGATCTTATGACTCAATGTACTAGTCTGGGTGGGCACTACAACATGACTCTGGCACGATTATATGACTCAATGCTACTAGTCTGGGTGGGCACTACAACATGACTCTGGCACGATTATACGACTCAATGCTACTAGTCTGGGTGGGCACTACAACATGATCTGGCACGATTATACGACTCAATGCTACTAGTCTGGGTGGGCACTACAACATGACTCTGGCACGATTATACGACTCAATGCTACTAGTCTGGGTGGGCACTACAACATGACTCTGGCATGATCTTATGACTCAATGTACTAGTCTGGGTGGGCACTACAACATGACTCTGGCACGATTATACGACTCAATGCTACTAGTCTGGGTGGGCACTACAACATGACTCTGGCACGATTATACGACTCAATGCTACTAGTCTGGGTGGGCACTACAACATGACTCTGGCACGATTATACGACTCAATGCTACTAGTCTGGGTGGGCACTACAACATGACTCTGGCACGATTATACGACTCAATGCTACTAGTCTGGGTGGGCACTACAACATGACTCTGGCACGATTATACGACTCAATGCTACTAGTCTGGGTGGGCACTACAACATGACTCTGGCACGATTATACGACTCAATGCTACTAGTCTGGGTGGGCACTACAACATGACTCTGGCACGATTATACGACTCAATGCTACTAGTCTGGGTGGGCACTACAACATGACTCTGGCACGATTATACGACTCAATGCTACTAGTCTGGGTGGGCACTACAACATGACTCTGGCACGATTATACGACTCAATGCTACTAGTCTGGGTGGGCACTACAACATGACTCTGGCACGATTATACGACTCAATGCTACTAGTCTGGGTGGGCACTACAACATGACTCTGGCACGATTATACGACTCAATGCTACTAGTCTGGGTGGGCACTACAACATGACTCTGGCACGATTATACGACTCAATGCTACTAGTCTGGGTGGGCACTACAACATGACTCTGGCACGATTATACGACTCAATGCTACTAGTCTGGGTGGGCACTACAACATGACTCTGGCACGATTATACGACTCAATGCTACTAGTCTGGGTGGGCACTACAACATGACTCTGGCACGATTATACGACTCAATGCTACTAGTCTGGGTGGGCACTACAACATGACTCTGGCACGATTATACGACTCAATGCTACTAGTCTGGGTGGGCACTACAACATGACTCTGGCACGATTATACGACTCAATGCTACTAGTCTGGGTGGGCACTACAACATGACTCTGGCATGATTATACGACTCAATGCTACTAGTCTGGGTAGGCACTACAACAACATGGCTCTCAGAAATAACTCTAAGACAACCCCAGGCAGGCACTACTATATGACCCAAACTTGACTGTATCACTTGGTGTTAGGCTTTGAGCAGGCTTTACAACATGACTATATGACTCTGCATCACTGATCTCAGTTGATATTGCATCATGACTCAGTCATGTCAGTGTGTGTGTGTGTGTGTGTGTGTGTGTGTGTGTGTGTGTGTGTGTGTGTGTGTGTGTGTGTGTGTGTGTGTGTGTGTGTGTGTGTGTGTGTGTGTGTGTGTGTGTGTGTGTGTGTGTGTGTGTGTGTGTGTGGTGTGTGTGTGTGTGTGTGTGTGTGTGTGTGTGTGTTGTGTATGTATGTGTGTGTTGTGTGCATGTGTAAGTATGTTTGGTGTGTGTGTGTGTATATGCTTGGTGTATGTGAGTGTGTGTCTGTGTGTCTATATGTGTTTGTTTACAGTTTGCTTGTCTGTCTGTGTGTTTACTGTGTGCATATGTATGCGCGTGCGTGTCTGTGCATGTGTGAGTACGTGACGTACATGTTTGTGAACAGGCATGCATTGAAACATTACACAAGCCCGTGCTAACTGACATTGTGCTGAATCTATCAGAGAGCTGACAAACAGAAAGTCTGACACTGTGACAAATCTACGAAGTGGTTGTATTGGCGACAGGAAGCCTTACTGAGTGGAGGTGGCGGCGGGGGTTGGGGCGCCTGCTGGTCCATATCCCGGTTGATTTCCATAATTGTCTGTCGAATGCCGGTTGGCATATTACTGCTGCCTGCTGACACAGTGTCCTGCCAGTGACTCACTGAAAACAACAAGTCCTTTGAAAACTGTACCTTCAAAAAGCCGTGAATACACAATAAACATATGCTTGGGTGCATGCATATATATGTACTTATTAAGTGTACAGTAGACTTTGATGATAAATTTAGATTTGGTTATAAAATATTTTAACAAGATTACATCGCACACACACTCTGCCATGCCAGATTGTGTCACTTTTTAATTGTGCTACAACAGTTTGACTTAGCATTTCTAGTTACCGTCTATGTTTAAAACTACTTGTTAGTGTTTGCGACAATATATGCTTGGATATATGGTCATTGCACATGTATGTGGTCATCACATATATTTGAGGGAGAGGGAGAGGGAGAGGGAGAGGGAGAGGGAGAGGGAGAGGGAGAGGGAGAGGGAGAGGGAGAGGGAGGGAGAGGGAGAGGGAGAGGGAGAGGGAGAGGGAGAGGGAGAGGGAGAGATATCTCAGCAAACCAAGACTCACCTGCGGCAGAATCAAATCCCGAGCTGCGGAAATTACTGCTCATGGTGGTGGCTTTGGCAGCAAACGCTGAAACCAGACATCAACTTAGAGTAATTTCACACAAACAGCACCAGTCTTCTGCTGCCTTTACCCACAGCATAGCAAAAGTTACAAATTTTACACTGCATAAACACTATCTTCCTACTAAATATTGAACTGAACAAAACAATGTTTGTATTACATATATACTTCAAATATATAGTCATAGAAGCATAATAACAATGAAAAATACAAATGTGTCCAGGTTGAATTTAATATAATAAACCAAAGGATGTTGTTCTAAATGTGACTGATGCATCCAAGATATGTTCTGTTTATGGTCAATTCCAGTTATAATAACAGTAATAATTATATCGTAATTTTATTGATTTATATTCACCAAAATCTCTGGAATCCAAGCTCAGAGGCACTTCACGATTTGGGCAAATGAAAAGGCAGAATTATGTAGTAGTTAATAAGTAAGGAAACATATAAATGTGTACCATAACTATAAATATGGTACTTAGTAAATATAATATAAAATAGCATAATAATTGACACTCTATAGTATCTGTATCCTTGAAGTTTCAAGCTCAGAGGCGCAACAAACAAAATCATTTGACGTAATCATAAACGGGGACAGGCAAAAGTCATCATTGGGGCAGGGAAACATTGAAACTTTATGGTGGAAAAGCAATTTCAAACAACTATGCTTTGAAATATTTTTTATGAAAATAAAAAGATAAATTATGCCACGTTATCAATATAATAAAGAAGCAAATTGGCAGTGACGTTGAGTTTTACCTGCAGCACAGGAGCCTTCCATCTTGGACATGTTGTTGGACTTCATCGGCTGCGCTGACGGCCCAGCCACACTGATGAAGTAGTCCATCACCTCCGACAGACACTTCATGGGACTGTGCTGGAAGAGGAACCGTACATGTTTATCTGGTGAAGAAGAAGGAGAAGAAGAAGAAAAACAAGTAAAAAAGAAGAAGGTGAAAAAGAAGAAGAATATGAAGAAAAACAAGAATATGAAGAAAAAGAAGGAGAAAAACAAGGAAAAGAAAAAGAAGACGATGAAAAACAAAGAAGAAAAAGAATGTGAAGAAAAAAAAAGAATATAGAGAAAAAGAAAAAGAAGGAAAAGAAAAAGAAGAAAATGAATAAGAAGAAAATGAAAAAGAAGGTGAAAAAAGAAGATGAAAAAAAGGTGAAAAAAAAAGATGAAAAAGAAGAAGGTGAAAAAGAAGGTGAAAAAGAAGTTGAAAAAGAAGAAGTTGAAAAAAAATGTAAAAAAAATTTGAAGAAAAAAGGAGAAGAGGAAGGAAAATACAAAGAAGAAGATGAAAAAGAAGAAGGTGAAAAAGATGCTGAAAAAGAAGAAGTTGAAAAAAATAAAAAATAAATGTGAAGAAAAAAATAAAAGGAAGGAAAAGAAAAAGAAGAAGATGAAAAAGAAGAAGATGAAAAAGAAGAAGATGAAAAAGAAGAAGGTGAAAAAGATGCTGAAAAAGAAGAAGTTGAAAAGAAAGAAAAAAAAGGAGAAAAGGAAGGAAAAGGAAAAGAAAAAGAAGATGAAAAAAAGAAGGTGAAGAAGAAGAATATGAAAAAGAAGAAGATGAAAAAGAGGAAGGTGAAAAAGAAGTTGAAAAAGAAGAAGAATGTGAAGAAAAAGAAGAGAGAAAGAATGAGAAAAAGGAGAAAAAATTATAAAAGGAAGAATTTATTCATATCAACCATATCACACACATATTCAAACATCCACAGAATTTTAATTTACAACACAGAATTGAAAATAACTGTTGACTGACCCAGGGAGACGTGCCCTAATACCTTGAAGATTGCTAGCATACAGGCCCCCCTACAGGCCCCCCTACAATTTACATAGGTACTTCATCAGTTACCTAACACTAGTGTTATAGACCTCGGTGTAGTCAACATTAAAACTAATCAAAAATATTAAAAACATTCTAATACACTATCTAACTTTTAACATATAACACTAGTTGCTGTATATCATAGTATAACCATACCAAAACTACTAAATGACTACTAGCACATAGCCGATATCAAAGAAACGTAAGACAATCACACCAGATTTATATAAAAAACTGAATATTTTAGAAGTCTGTGGATGAAATTAGGAGTCTCATACTCCTGAACTCTCTTAAAAATTGAACCCTGCATCGTATAGCTTGTGTTGAGCTTGCTTTTAAGCAACTGACCTATTGACATTTCTGTAATTACCTTATTGTCAACATTAATGCAGTAGCCTCCGGAATCATACACTACTTCATAATGGTTCAGGTTTGTCCCACTGAAAATGAAAATAGTGTCAGATTATTCACTTCTGAAATATCACCGCAGCCACCGCCATCAAACCACATTAATCCAACTCATTTAAAATGCACTCATGCACGGAGCTCATCAGTATTTAACAAAATAGCAAAGTTTTTCTACCCAAATGTGCTACCAGAAACAAAATGGGATAAAATCAACTCACCCTTTACACTGGTAAAAAAACGCACCATTTCACTGCCAAAACAAGGCAGGAGTAAATCTGCTAGAGTGCCTCGATCTTTAACTGCACTAATTTCCAGCAAAACAAACAAATTCAAATATTGCAATTTTCTAAGGACTGTGTCATAACAGGTCACGTGGTAGAGCGGTGGACTGTCAATCGAGGGGACGTTGGTTCAATCCCATCTGCAGCCGTTCCAAAACTTAGGCATTTCTGTTCACCTCACATTGCCTGTGTCTTTTGGAAGACATTAATAGCTGTTGGTCCCTTCTACATCTTGTGTTTATGCCAGGGGAAGTAAAAGATCCCATGCAGAGGGTAAATGTGACCAACTCTAGGACAACTTTAAAAAACAAGCTAATTATACTCCATCCACAAACATGTGGCTAACATATAGTGACAAGTTAAGACCATAAACAAAACCAGGGACAGCAATGGTCAGACGGCTTCAACTTGGTTGAGTGTGAGCCTAAAACAGCCATGTGACACTCACCCCGACACATCCCGACGCATCGAGATGACATATTTGTGGTTGTTGGGGAATGTAGTACTGGGTCGCATCAAAACATTGCCAAATTTGCGATTCGACGTCAGCAAGCACTCTGCCTGGGTCCTGTCACACCCGTCAAAGAACCACCTGCAACATGAGGGGTATACTACAACTGACTAGCTCAAATACAAATTTGTTTTTCTACAAACAAGCCACAATGCTTATTTTACTACATTCTTTATTATTTATTTACTTCTTCTTCTTTGCCGTTTCCCACTAGGTGGGGTCAGCAGCCCGAATTCTTGATTTCAAAAACGTTCTATCCTGTGCATCCTCCGGGGTGATCCGCAGTGCCTGCATGTCCCTTCGGACGCAATCAATCCATCTCCCTCTTGGTCTCCCCCTTGGTCTTTTTCCGGGCACAATCATGTCAACAATTGCTTTCACTTCATTGTTTTCTTCCATTCTCTGCATGTGTCCATACCAGTGTAGTCTCATTTCTCTGACTTTCTCTTTGATGCTATTCACTCCTAGCTCCTTTCTGATTTATTTACTGTTTCATTTATTACAATTGATATATTTTATTTATTAATCCATCGAACATGTAAGACCATCTATGATTAGTTATTATTTCATTATTAGCTCAACTGTGAAGTGCTTTCCTATGTCATTATTCACTTAAAATGTGCTGTACGTGTACTATGAACCAACAGAAAATAAAAAACATTTGTAAAAACACAAAGGCAATTATAACGAACTAAAAAAACCCATACGGGTGAAACATAAACCACGAACAAAAAGTGGATAGTGGAGTAAGGGTGATTACTCAAGACCACCATCAGTAGAACGCATTTAAACAGGGTCCATACTCCATACACATCCGGACATCTGAAATTCAAGGCTATTCAAGACTTTTCAAGGCTATTTGAAAAAGAAATTCAAGATTGTTTTAACGACATATATGTATTATTAAGTGCAGTAAATTATGTTAACATAAAAAAATATTCGACTACGAAAACAATGACGCCGATCACAATGACATGCCGATTGCCCAATGTGCACGAGTTATCTTTGTGCATAGGCTTTTCCTTTTCCGGCTGTTATTCGTCACAACAATTGAGTCAAAACAATATTTTATTGACCACAATTAAATTCAAGAATTTTTAAAAGTCAAGGATTTAAAGGTCTTGCATTTGTATATATATATATATTCTATTGAAAAGATTGGTTCCAACATTGTATACATTTGTACTTGTATGTTAAATAGAGCGTGTTCACACTGGACACTGGTAATTGTAATTAATCCAATCCTAAAGGTGCATTCTTCTTGTTCTATCACATGCTATCCTGTCGTTTAGAGTATTTTGGCACACATCCTTTACATAATGTTAACAGCATTAATTTGAATACCTTCTCCACAGCATGGGAAGCTTTCAGCCACTCTGCCATTGATGTGCAAAGACTAGTCGTCCACAAATATCCATTGATGTAAATATGCGACATATTTAATTTCATTGGACAAACGTGTTACGTACTACCAATTAAAATGTATGTATACTTACGATGGGATATCTCGGTTCCTGCTTGGATCCCGATAGAACATGTGAATCTACAATATAAAGCATTTCATTAAAAACACATTAAATTACCATATACCAAATGCCAAGGGTAGTTTCGATATGGCTGTGCAAATTTCTACAACGCTGAGTAAAATCACTGTCAAGCTTGATGTTCATGGACAAAATACAGCATTCGGAACAGAACAAGAACGAATACAATGGATATCACAAGAAAGGAGGGAAGGTGACAGCATGACAGAGACGGTACTGAGGGGGGCTCCTAGATATGAACAGAGTGGGAAAACTATCTATACATTATAATCGACACTCCAATATTCCGCATATGTACACATTTTTTACCGATATTTTAACCAATCACAAGCAAACATCTCCACATAGTCCATATCCCAAGATGAATTCTTATCAAGACGCAGCCATGAAGTCCGTACATGAAACCCCGAGTCTCAGACTCACATAAAGATTCTGACAGAGATTTGGCAGAAGGAAAGCAACGCAGTTGTATGGGATTAACAACCAATGTGTCGAGACATAACTGACCTCCAGCAACAAGGCCAGTATCGACAGACAGTATGGACTGAGAATCTTACATCACCAACTGACAATACTCTTTTGAATATTCCACAACTACGTAAGGTTCATAAAAACTGATAAAAAGACAACATTTGACACATCCTGGTTTTTTATTCTGTTCTGTGGAACAATTTACCTCCTAGGCTGAGGAAGCCTCAAACAGCCACAGCACTACAAGGTTTTAAAACTTTTAAAGATCCATCTGTTCAAGCAAGCATTTATTGTAATTTAATTTAATGATGATACATAACTTTTTATCAGTTGATTTTGTGTTTCATTTGATCGTGTTTAAACTAATACATGTAATTATCAATACTTTTATCTTAAAACATTTCAGAGACCGTACTTTAGGTACATTTTACACATGTATTTTTAAGTATGTCATTTTGTGTGCATGTGTTTAAGTTATGTTTGTAATGTGGCCAAGAGCAATTTTTAATTGATCGGGTGCTATATAAGTATTTTATTGTTATTATTTAATTTGTTTGTTACTCAATTACAAGCAACAAATGATTACTGTTACATGTAGTACACGTGTCACCATGTCATACGTGTGACGTGTCACTGCAAATAATGGACACCCATTAACATTATCTGTTAACACATACACGCAAATACACAATCATTAATGGATCATTATCCTCATTGACAAAAAATTACCTACACTGAGGGTGTTGACTTGGTACTGTGGTATGTTCATATTTGAAGCAATGTGTCCATTAATGTGCTGTTGCTGTTACTCATGAAGGTCCTTTGATGTTTTAGCCCACCAATGTATATTTTAATATTATATAAGGTAAAACAATGGCATTCACAGTCCATGTTCTGAAGCAGATGACCAGCAGATGACCAGCAGATGACCAGCAGAGCACAATGGCTCAGGGGTAGAGCTTCGGACTCTCGACTAAGAGAATCTGGGTTCGAATCCTGTGCTGCGGTGTTAAAACCTTGGGCAAGTTTTTTCAATCTACATTGCTCCAGTTCATTCAGCTGTATAAATGAGTATCTAGCTATAGACAAAGGTGGATATGTGTACGAGCAGCCTTCGCACATTAATTGTAGCATATGCCTGGATGCTTCCCAGAGAAGTTGAGATGGTGTCTGATTGAACAGGTCTGCCGGGGAAGTGAAGTATATAAGCGCTTTGAGCAGTCCTGATGACTGGATACTGTGCTGAATAAGAAATTACCTTTACTTTTTACCCATACGGCCAGGTCATCTGTATTTGTCCTGCATATGTACCAGGTTTAACATTTTGTTGGGCTTATCAACGCAAGCTCCAGCCCTAAGGGCATGTCAGAAAGTAATCATTCTCACATTGACGTTAAAAGGGAACTGTACAAAAATCGTATGATTGTATATAACTGCTGTTTAAAAACATGTTCTCACAAATATCTCAGAAACAAGTTCTGTTGACGCATGTTAAAATGCGTCAACAGAACTGATCCTTGTCCAGTTTCCATCAGGTATATTAAAATTTTGTTCTTGATGGCAGTCTTGTTAAATCTTGTCACATAAGACAATGAATGTACAGCTGTATGTCAAAGTCAGTTCCAGTCACTGGTAGGTCTATCCCAGAATGCACTGCGTAGGTTGTTCACCCCCAGGCAAACCACTAACTCTCTCGGTCAAAAGCACTGAAAGACCAGCTAGGCGTAGCACAAACTACAAGGAATTTGACTTATGAGGATGTTACTCAGTCCTATGGTCACGCGTGGCCGCACACTGACAACATACCCACATGTGACACACGGCACTTGGCTAGGGTGCAAATATCAAATATAATACATGATTGCAAGCAATGATGGTATGTGGGGTATTTTGCAGACACTTAAAAACATGAAAGAACATTAGGTGCAGGCCGGGAAATATTGGAAATCACTGATTACTCTTCCCATGTAGGGCTATCTTCCAAGATATGGGCAATTAAACAAATTTGCTTTTTCATCATAATTTGTTGTTGTTAAAGTAACTACCGAAGTACCGATAATTATATCCCTAAGCTGCACTGGTCTCACTAGACAAATGTTTGATCAAAACATCATCTATAAGTATACAACCGATTGGTAGATCAGAATTTTGACACAGCGATATGATCCCCTGGCAACCAGACATAAATATATTGTAACAAAATGTTGCAAACTAGATTAAAGTAACAGAGAAAAAGTACTGTTGCTTTAAATAAAAACGACTTTGATATAAGTAAAAGTACTTTATAAAAATCGTACTTCATTCCATGTTGTGATTATTTGAAAAAAACGAATTAACTATTGTAATGAAGTATTCCTATTTGTACTTTGTTACATATAACTGCTGCATTTTGTCTAGTTGATACAAATGTATGACTGTACTTACATCATTGTTGTTATCTGCAGTGTATGACATTGCACTGTGGTCAGCCTCCTGGTATCTGTAGCTTTGATGTGACGTCTGTCGTTCCAGATATGGCAAATGACCCCCGTTGCCATGACTACTGTGATGACCCCCGTTGCCATGACTACTGTGACTCCCGTCATCAACAAAGCCAAGATCCCTATCAGCCATTTCCGACTGCCGGCGCTGAAGATCACGCAGACTTCGCACGGGTGCCCCTGAAGGTGGCGCTGGGTTCGGCCGAGTGTTCCGGGTCATGTGACTGGAGAAACTTCCCGAATCTGGTGAATCGTCACCGCTACGTCCTGGGTAGCCATTTGAGCCATTCATAAACGTGGGGGCGTCATCGAATGTCCCCCGCATGTCCCCTCCCGGGCTCATCATGTCGGGATTGAGACGGGGACGCGGGATTGTCGTGCTTGGGAGGGGCGGGGGTTTGTTTTGGTCCCCAATAGCCTCGTGAACATCCCGCAGTTGGCCGGGTAATAAGTGCACCCCGTCTGGAACTATCCCCTGAAAAACAAACATTTAATACATATTAATTAATCACTTCAATAACACAATTTTATAATAATTATTATTATTTAATTACACAATACAATAACCTTTAACGGCCCCACATGTGGTAGAAATTCACATAATGCAACACAACAATATTAGTCTGTTTACTTAACAATGCTAATAGCAGTAACTGAATAGTAGTAGTAGTCATAGATGCTGCACAGTTCATACATTCGTAATACATAAATTTAATACATTAGTTTCATATATGTATCCAATAAATTAGTACTATTTAATTTTGTTTTTAGGTAGTTAAGAGTTTAGTCTGGTTCAATTAACTCTAGCCATTGTGATACTAATAACAGTCTTCTTGACTTGAATTTACATTAACTATTTCCGCTTGTAAATTCACATGTTCAATAGAAATACGTCCGCCTGATACTCAAGGCTAATGTATCTTTGTTATCCAACCTCCAATACACCTCATAACCAGTGTTAATATTATTATCTCTTTCCACACAATCATTGCTTTAACAATGTGCAACTACCGAAATGCCTAACTGGTAATATTCAGGGATGATAAATCTCTACAAACAATTTGCCAAAATAATCTTTGAACACTGCTTCAAAGTGCCTCAGGTAGACGTGATGTACCCCGGTAGTGGTGTTTATTTGACAGGAATGTCTTGGTTCGTACCTGTGTGATGGCAATGATGAACGAGCGCCACAAATCTCGGTCATTTTCTCTCTCAAACTGTAAACAGAAGAGTTTATCCAAAGTTACTAAGAGTTAACTGGATCAGAACATATTCAGGTACCGTCAGTCAGTAAGTGTTTTTCCCAACGAAACCATGAATTATATGAAGTAACAAATAAAATGACCACAAATAACAGAAAAGCAAAATAGCAATCATGGAATGTAACACAACATATTTTCAACTGAAAAGTGGATATGCTAGGTTGCGTTTGAAGCATTTTCACCATGCTTGTACAAATATAACACATAATACACATTGAACCACACTTATATGGATGATATGATATTGTATTTCAAGCACCTTTGAACAGACTCATATCAACAAACATGGAGCTATATGAAATATAAACTAAAGTTACTATTATTAAGGTTTGACCAGTAGTCGGTAGACAAGAATGAAATACTGCATTTTATTATCAAAAAACCTACTCAATGTTAGCGTTATTGTAATGTAATACAAAACATTGTTATAAGTAATAAGAAATGCCCTGACATGTGGATTGCCTTAACAATCCAGCTAAAGAAAAATTCCTTCACCGTCAAGAAATTGGAAATGTTCCCATCTCTGACCCATCGGTCATTGTCCAGCACAATTAGCAGTTAGCACTATTGTTCACTGTCCACCACGTAAACTATTTCAACTGACCACTGGTCTAATTTACGTACTCATTCATCTTCTTCATTACTGGGTCATCATGGGTCAGTTGGTTGACTTGCTGTTAGTTCATGGTAAAGGACAGCTTTACAATACAACCTCAAGTGGACATCAATAGTCTGTAGGTCCTGGTGTCTGGCATGTAAAGTCCTTGTCTTTGGCTGTGCCACATTTTGCCCCAGCACCCTACAGCTAGTTAACCATCCACGGTTCATCTCCATCTTTGCTTCCGTTTTGTAGTCCCTTCTTACCATGGGTTCCAAACTGGTACTAGTTCCACCAGCAGGTTGGTTGAACCATACAGTATTGGTTACTAGAGTCAAGTCAGTTTCCGGATGGTGCAAAATTCCCATATTCTGTTCCTTGATGTTGGTGTTGGAAAATCTCTCCAGAAACAACACATATCTCTGTGAAGAAGCATGTTCACAGAGGACAATGTTCTAGTACACGCTTTGATCTCTTGGGACAGTCGACTCCATAGGGCTTAAGTGGAGATTTGTAAACCCATTTCAAAATTGGAACCATCACATTTCAGTGATCACAACCACACACGTGGTGCTGTCTTAACCTTTTCCACCACAATTCCATCGATATTACAGACAGAAGCAAATAGCCATTATTAGTCCGGTGAACAAATGTAGTTATTCTACCTAAAGAATACAGCTAATAGTGTACCCTGAGCACATGATAAGCTGACTGACCACTTGTTATATGAAAACAGTAGATCTTGGACACAATCTCACAGAGGTGGCCCCATTTGCAAGTAATGGTTCCAGAAGTGAAGTGATAAAAAATTAGAAGCCCATAAACCTTATATTTAACTTAATTTAGTTATGATTACTAATAATTTATCGAGTGATAGAAATATTCTCAATAGCTGAATACATATTCTTTCATTTTGTTGAAGAACAATATGACTTATTTTAATTACTAGGAATACTTGCATATTTTGACATTTGTATTTAAAGTATGGCTTATTTTATAAATACATCCATAATGTGAATGTTTACACTTGCATTTGAATTCAAAACAGTACTTCCTGAATTTAACATACACTTGCACATCAAACTAAACATAATCATGAGTGGTTTTTTAGGGTTTTGGTGGACAGAATGAGGAGATAAAAATGAGAGTACCTTGAAAAAATTAACTTTGGTGTCACCATCAGTCTGAGTGATCAGTTTGAAGCCCAGACTGTCTTTTTTCTTGAATTTCTTCTCTCCTTCACCCGTTTGTAGTTCCGTGTCCGAGTTCAAAGTCAGCGATCCAACCATCTGAAATACACGAGACCACCAGTGATAAACTACATGCAAGTATTATCGGTATGGTCTGTTTGAAAGAAGTACACAATTTATAAAGAAATGTATGTATGCAACAATTTTATGAGGCATTAAAATTTTAAATGTGTATATCTGATGACATGGCATGTGCTTATTCCAAGAGCTCCCAGGGTGAGAATAAAACTGGGGTATGGTAAGGATATTTAGAAAAATGTTGTTGAAACAATCGTGGTGTTTAAAAACCTATAAATTAAGGGGATTTGTTTTAATTGGCATGTTAATTGCTGGTCTTCTCTGACCAACACAGTTAATAAATTTGCATCATGGTAGCCGTCATTGATTTGAATGATGTTCTTGATGATGAAGGGTACATTTGATATATTTCTAAATTATGCTGGTTTAGCCCATAATGTACAAGTACCCGGTAGTTTGTTTGGTATAGATGTTTGAAAGGGTCACTAGCTATGACAAATCTTTTTTAAGAAATTGTTAATTTTGTCTCCTATTTGAGTTTTAAATGCTAGTCTTAAATAAATAATTTACTTATAACATATATTAATATGGTTTCATTTATTTATTATTTATTCTTTGGTGCTTTTTATTTATGATGCATTTTAACATATTTTAGTGATGATATAACTATTTTACAATTTTGTTGCATTTACCAATCTTATTACTGGCATTCCAATGTGTACCTGAAGGAAAAGTACCCATACTGATTCACTGTTTTGGTGGATTTGTAAATACAAAATTTCAAGTAATTCCAAAAATGGGATGTGGGTGGGTGGACAAACAGTTGATTTGGATTACAAAATTGGAAAAAACAATTTAATATTCCACAGTGAACACAAACTGTGGGTAAATTATACTCTTTTACATACATCTCAGGTGTCCTTGTAAGATGCTTGATATATATATATATATATTCTATTGAAAAGAATGGTTCCAACAGTGTATACATGTCGTGAATTGTAAATGGTTTATATATGTATATATATATATATATATATGTATATATATATATATATATAAAGCATTTACAATTCACTGACATGTATACACTGTTGGAACCATTCTTTTCAATAGAAAGAACTGGGACCCTGTCGGTCTGTGTAACTCCTGTAAGTATTTCAGCAACTGTGTCACTTGAAGCCATACCGGTACATACATGTCAATGTATCACTGTAATTGTTTAGCTTTTCCAATGGTTTTTGATGACGATTGAGTGGGTGGATGGTATTGATCCTAACCAAACATTTTTATTACTGGATTTTTTGTTTACATGTATATGTATATGTATATGTATATATAATATATATAATATATATATATATGTACATATATATACACACATATATTATATATAATATATATGCAAAACTATAGTATATATATATATATATATATATATATGTAAAACTATATATATCATATATATTGTTTATATCAATATGTATACAATAATTATACATATAAAATATAAGCCTAACCTGGCACTACATATTGCACGCCAAATAATGCCTGTGATATACTTCCTTCCTTCTGATAAAACGTGACACACTACGACCTTCTTCTCGTTGTTTCACCCGGAAGAATTCTAACCATGTCTTTATCATATGTTCTGGTGATTTAAGCATCTGTTCTTGCTTTCATACGCCACCACCCCACCACAAAAGTTCCCTGTCAGGTGCGATCGTCGCTCACCCGTAACGCTCGACACACATTCCTCACGGAAACACACCCCTGCCTCCAATAATAAACACAACCGTCACGACCGCCCTACGCACAAGCACTGACAATGTTCACCTGAAATACCACTTGTGGGTGATCACTGAAATGCTCTTTAGAAAGCAGGAATGCAACAGAAACAATCCCAACGGTTGAAGTATCAGGGCAATTATGGTTCGTTCTGTTGGGAGTCGAATGAGGATACAATGCTATTGTCAGAAAGGGCCACTGTGAGAAAGGCTTGGTAAACACCAGTGCGGCCACATGTGACCGTGTGTGGCCACGCGTGACTTGAATGGCAAGCAGGGTAACTGGTTGATGACTAATAACATGTTGCAGACCTCTGACGTCTGCCCTAAGAATCTACTTCATGTAGGCAGTTGTAGCGAGGTCAGAGGGGCAAGTAACATCCGGTTTGCTCTCAATCCACACTGAACACCACATGATATACTGAGTATCATTCAAAGAAACACTATTTATGACCCATCTAAGACTCTTTTAATTACACAATTTCAAAATAAACACCTTCAAATACATTTCTTTAAAAATACTATATTTATCACAATAACTGTTTGAGTCACTTTGACACATGCCATTTTAAATTACATAGCAAAACAGTTCTCAAAACACAATGGAATTGTCAGAATTACGAGTCATACACAAAACAGAAAAAGCACAGCTTACAAGTACCTTTCTAAATACTCAAAATCTGCACATCAATATCAAGTATGATTCACAGTATACACTTAATTTAACAGCCAGCATAATGGGTGACTTTACCACAGGCCTATGAATAAACCATTGCCAGTCCACACTACTGCTTTGTGCTATAACTATAAGTATCAACCCCTCGCCATTCAATAAAAACAACTTTCATAACTGCAATGTTCAAGAAATTGCATATTTAATTAAGAACTGCAATTGTTGTTTTACAAATTAAGTTAACTAGACAGGTACCAACTGGACAAGGAAACGATTAGTTTATATGTGCCTAAATACCATGTTGTATTTAATCAAACATTACTGAAAACCAATTAGGCCTAACGGTTAGTATAGAAATATACCCACATGCAATGTTTACTTTGAAAATTGGAGTAAAGGTCATGTTTGCCACAATATCATCAATTGCTTGAATTCATATAATGGTGGTCATGCAAATTTCCTGAGGCATAAAGCCCATTACCCATTATTAGATACGTAACATATAATCAGTAGATTATTTGTCCCATTTTCACATATTGGCCTGAGGTCTAGCTATCAAAGCTATATGTAAAATACATGAGACAGAGATAAAACGACATCCCATTCAGCCTACTGCATGGCCGTGAACTACTTCATGTCACGGAGCAGGTAGTGATAAATTATAGGTCCTCAATCTTATCACATCACTGTGTGGTATCATAATATATATGGCCCTAAATGGTGGCCGAATCAGGGTCATATGGTAGCATTGTACAACCTTGAACCATATGACATACTGGGAAGGACAATGAAATGGTACGACACCGTGGGCACTTTGGGGGTTGCTCTGTGATGTCATCATCTGTAAATGATAATCGTTTGAGGCCCCAGTGACCAAGACTTAGCACTGCTCAATGCCCTGTTGACACAGACTCCACTGTCAGTGCAGTGTCAGTGCTCACACCCTGGCTAAGGCACCACCCATGTGGGTTTCTGTAGATCTATCTTGACTGCGATTCCACGACAGTATTCATCATTTCCATAAGCCTAATGTTGAGGTATTTTACTTCCACTCAAGCAGATACAAATTAGAACTTAGAATGACTGAAAGACATAGGCTATTGGAATGAACATCACTTGTGTCACACGTTGGTCATCTGAACACATGGCCCTACACAATGTACTGCTCACTCAGAGCTTCCATGACCCACACATGCATCATAGACGGATTAAAGTTGTAATAAGGCAATATTAAGATAGTTTTGGTTTCATACCTATAATAATATGGTAACACATGGTGTGTGTGTGAGTGTGTGTGTGTGAGTGTGAGTGTGTGTGTGTGTGTGTGTGTGTGTGTGTGTGTGTGTGTGGTGTGTGGTGTGTGTGTATGTGTGAGTGTATGTATGTATGTATGTATGTATGTATGTATGTATGTATGTATGTATGTATGTATGTATGTATGTATGTATGTATGTATGTATGTATGTATGTATGTATGTATGTATGTATGTATGTATGTATGTATGTATGTATGTATGTATGTATGTATGTATGTATGTATGTATGTATGTATGTATGTATGTATGTATGTATGTATGTATGTATGAATGCATGCATGTGTGAGTGAATGTGTGTGGTGTGTATGTATGTGTGTGTATGTATGTGGTGTGTGTAAGTTTGTGTGTGTATTGTGTATTAAGATATTTTTGGTTTCATACCTATAATTATATGGTAACACATGGTATGTGTGTGTGTTTGTGTGTGCGTGTGTGTCTAACATTTGTTGGCTTAACACAAAAAGTCTCCATGTTGCCTTACGCAGCTTAGCATGAACAATAAGTTGTGGTGTGTGTGTGTGTGTGTGTGTGTGTGTGTGTGTGTGTGTGTGTTGTGTGTGTGTGTGTGTGTGTGTGTGTGTGTGTGTGTGTGTGTGTGTGTGTGTGTGTGTGTGTGTGTGTGTGTGTGTGTGTGTGTGTGTGTGTGTGTGTGTGTGTGTGTGTGTGTGTGTGTGTGTGTGTGTGTGTGTGTGTGTGTGTGTGTGTGTGTGTGTGTGTGTGTGTGTGTGTGTGTGTGTGTGTTATGATGTGTGTGTGGTGTGTATGTCTAACATTTGTTGGCTTAACACAAAAAGAACAGTCTCCTTGTTGCCTTATGCATCTTAGCAATAAGTTTTATATTAGCCACAACTCCATGTAACACCTCCACTACACTATCAGAGAGAGCTTTATCCTACACAAATTCAGGGGTAACTAAACAAGTGTACTTCTACAACTGAAGTAGTGGTTATTCTGCCTACTATAGCCTCCAGTCCTGTCCCTTTGTAAACAACCCCAGTGCTTACTCAGCAAGCACTACCCATTGTGTCACCACCTAACAGAGCAAACAAGAAACTGGGCAAACAAAGCCATGACACAGAGACAGCTGCCCTACAATGTCTCACCCCCACCCTACAGATCCAGGGGAACCAATCAATTGGGGTGGAGATTATGAGCCCTGACAGAAGACTACAGTCAAACAAACAACACAATGCCCAACTGTGAACAATAAAAAGAAACAGACAGCCTTTGTGTGTAGTCTCAAAACACAACAAAAGGGACCAACAGAAGGCAGATTTCTGTACACACATTGTGTCTGCCTGACACACAATAAGTTGGAGCCTAACGCTATGATGAGGTTTTTTATAAGCTGTTCTAACTTCGTTTGACAGATAAGGGTAGTTTTTCAGGCTCAGTAGATTTATTCATTATACTGGCTGTATTGACTAAGAACAGAATAGCTGTGTGACTTGGTTGTTTGAATATTTATATTTACTGCGCACATCTTGGTGCGATTAAATGAATTTTGTTCATATTCCAAGTTACAACTCTAAAATTATTTGGTGTGGTTTTAGCTAATTATGTCAGTAAATAGGTTAAGACAAACATGAGAGAGAGAGAGAGAGACCTATGATTAAACAGTAATTGCATTCCACTGAACATGCAATGTGAATTCGCAACAACAAACTGTCATTTACAAAATGTGTAATTTGCTTATAATTAAAGTTTAAAAAAAACATTAAGTGTTGCAATTGCAGATCGTGGACAGTTCTGTGAGGCTAAATGAAATACTTATCTATATTACTTATCACAACCAGCGCAATACCTATAACAATTCAAGTCTTTTTCTAAACAATTCTATACTGTCCAGTCCATTATTGATGAATCACACAATTAGTCAATACAAATTAGACCTTAATTGACCAATGACATGTCTGGAGACATTTTCCAAATGGATCTATTATAGTCTGGTGCACGGATGTGATGTTTTTGTATTTGTTAGTTTGGTTGACGTCTTTCAACATTTGGAAAAAACTCTTGTTAATTACAGTGTACACAGTCACTAGAGCTAAATATATGACATATGGAATGTCTCAACTAAACACAAGACCTTGTGACATATAACATGACATCTGCTATGGGAATTGGAGTTAAAGTGTTCTCCACAACTGGGTTCATATCAAGTCGCAAATCAGATTCAATGATGTCATTCTTTGTATTAATATATACAACAAAACACTGCAAAAAATGTATCATTAGGTTCGTGTAATGTGATGTGAATGCAATGAGACACCAAGCAAAACAAACGGTCAAATTAGTCAATATATACCCCTGAAAAAAATCGAATTACTGTACTTTTAAAATATTTATGAAATTATTATTACCCGGTAAATCCAATTAACAAAACTTTACATTTGGTTCATATCGATTTCAGAACACCCTAAGATGTACATATACAGGTATATGTAGGTATATTTAAAAATTATTGAATATAAATTAGCCATTTGTGTAGCTAGTCCCAGTTGGCTACATGATGTTAAAAGATGTATGTGTCCACATTGCCAAACAATCCTATAAATTCGACATCTTAAAATAAATCTTATGACTGGCATAGGCATAGTTAAAAAACACATACGATGAACTACTGGGGACCATTTCACTAACATTGTTAAGAGCTCCTAAACCTTATTTTGCACGTCAATTTTGATCCTTAGCAGTGATCTTGAAAAGTCTTAAATATCTGAAAACTGTCAACACCAGCGAGAAATTGTTGCCAGTGTGTCATGAAAATAGTGTCCTCATTAATAAGGCAATGGATATTTGTGTTTTGAAAAATAAATTAGTGAACAAAAAAATGTTAAAGAGGAATTTATATTAAGAGCTATTTATTTAAGTAAAGTGACATGTCCCCAGGAGTGAAGACAGGACACAAGTGAAGACTGGAGGAACGGAGAGAAGGATTAAACTGGAGTGAAAGAAAGTTTCAAGAAGATTGTAGAGTGGGCTGAATACGTGGAAGGAATTGAAATGAGATCAAATGGGTTATGAGAATGGTATCAGAAACGAGTAGAACCACCTCAACTGAGACAGGATTGTGTAAAGACAAAAAATGACAGCTGAGGAGGAGTGAGAGAAAGGCGGAGTGTGGACAGGAAGTGGACACAGTAGTGCAGCTGTGGAGATGGGAAAATAGGGACAAACAAAACATCGTCTACCAGAAGCACTGACTAGAGGGTGACAGACAGCGATGTAATACTCACATTCTCTTTCTGTGTCTTGTCATTTTTGAAAATGAAAAGCATGTTGCCACGCAACACCATCCAGTACTTCTTCTGCAATGCAAACCAAAGTGTTACCCAATGTAATATTAGCATGCTAAAACAGGCTGATGCATAAAAGCACTATAAATTGACTACACGTGTAATTTATTAAGTAATATGTAATTTAAAAGTTTATTGTAATCTACACACTTGTTGGGAGTGTTCTTAAGATATGACAACTGTATAAGGTGAAGCCAATATCAACAGATTCTGTTGATGTTGGCTTCATCTTATACAGAATACAATGGCTGATTGGGTGATGGCCTAATTCTTACATCCATTATGCACAATTCTGTCATAGGATGTCTTTTGACACAGCTCGTGTAAGAAATGAACTAATTGGGTCACATACAGGTCTGGAGTAACAATGTAGTGTAGTAGCAATGGTCACAAATGTTGAAGTAATAGAACTATACAACATGTTTTAAACAAGAACACAATGTGACAGTAGTAATAATATATTTAGATAACTTACGCTGCATCTAAATCCTTAGAAATGAAGCTCAAAGATGCATCATTATAAAAAGGTTAATCGACCTCAGAGTAAATGAACAATTCCAGTTGTGGACAGATTGATGCCAGGGAGCTATGGTAGGCAGGCAAGGTTGTAATTTAGGTATGTTTTTAAATGACGCCAGAATTTAGCAATATGTCCAACTAATCTAACTTAAGCAGGAAGCATATTCCAAAGAGTAGTCGCAGTTACGTAAATAGGAAGGACTGGAAACCTGGAATGGTAACTGACCCGTATTACTGTTATTTGGCATTTCAAAGTTCAGTTTGAACTGCACTTATTTGCATTCTGATTATATACAAGAAGAGAATATTCAACTAGTTCCACCTGACTTCCTGACTGCTCCACCACAGCTGTGAATCATGAGAGTCCTGACCATCAGTGAGTTTCACTCTAGAGGATATGAGAATTTACATTGCAGCAAATATTGGGGCAGTGTGACAGCTGCATGGCTTCAAGACTTCTTTGAAGCCAGTTAGAAGACTGTCTTGTCAACTCCCCTTTTCACACCTGCCTGTGAACAATTAAGTGTCAAATACTCACTGATGTAAAATCAAATATAATATTGGGACTAGAGCCTTTCTCTGTAGCTGGACGTACTCTTTGCAATATGCTTCCTTCTAGTGAATATATTGGTAAGTAGCTCCATTGCTCTTATGTTAGGCTCAAAGGGGGCTGTGTATAAGCTCCCTGGCTTATCAGTCAATCTGTTGACAACTGGAATTGTGTATCCACTCTGAGGCTGACCAGTCCTTTTGTATTGATGCTCCTTTGAGTGTGGTTTCCAAGGAATTAGGCACAATAGAAGTCATCTTATTATTTGTACAAATAATTAGCTATCCACCAACCAGATGGCAAGCATTACAACTTAACTACACTGATTACAATCCAACAAATTAAGTAACAGTGACGTCTTTCATACCTAAATTACCTCTACAGTACTGAGACAGTAAATGAAAACAATGTCAGTGCTTGTTGTGTGAACTTTTAAGGAAATGGAACATTTACTTCCTTGTAACATCAAGACCATTCCCAAACAGCTAAGGGCATTAGCCATTGTGTGAGATGAAAGTAGACCGTAAGTAAATTAATAAACCCACTATGACAATATTTTTCCTTGTACACATGAGTGGGGTTGTGTCACTTGGGTCTTTTTCCAGATTGGGGGTAATGCCAGATTGGTTTTTCTCCAGAACGGTAATATATGGGTGAGTTTTCTTCACATTTTCAACACTTCATTATTATATAATTTTTTTTAAACAAATTACAAGCTTTTTGTGGTACATATGAAAAATGTAATAGTACTTTATAATAATATTCTAATATTGCCTGAATGTAAAAACAAGATGTTTATTTTTTGACCCCAAATAAGAACATGAATCAATAATCATAAGGTGAACATAAACAAAACGTCAGCATAAGTAATTTAAAACAGAACAGTGAAATGGGGTTCAGTGATTCCCGTTTAGTATGTTCTGTTCCATGCGTATGAAATGAACGTAAGTATTTAATTCAGTACATGTATTATTACATTGCAATGTAATTTACATGTAATATTACACTGCAATGTAATTTACATCAGGCCTGGTCATAGTGCCATGTTATGTGTGGATGCCCAGCCCCTTGTTTACACTTTGTACCTAGCTGTATCCCACTATAGCTATATTCATTGTGATAAAGACCACCATGCATATAACAATAACACATTTTTTATTCATGACATCTTGTATAGATACACTGCTTACATTTTCAATAAACATAACATACATGTGTAACTGTAAAAGTAATAAAAACAACTTGGTATAAGCATCAAAAGCTGTTGACATTTATAAATGTCAAATATAGCTGAACAACATGTGAATGACACCGACAATTAACTCAACATATATATAAAACACTTATATGGGACCCCCAAAACCCATCCCATGTAACATTTTTACCCACTTGTTATAGATGATTTAACCAATGTTCCTTGTATTAATACAGTGTATAATACGAATATATTTATAACATATAATTATGACCTCATGACCACCAAGACAAGGAAACGATATTTATATCAACATATCAGCACAAGCTTGTCTTATAACGTCTGTGTCCCAACAATAATTCACCTTAACTGGCTAGGCTGTGGTGGTCGAACCGAGTCCATAGATGTGCTTCTCGCTAAGTCTAAGTCAGCCTAGGCCAGACCCAAGGGCAAGGCCCAATCCCTCTGCTGCAGTCACAGCCCAAACCGAACTGTAGCGTAGGCGTACAGCTAGCGTAACACCGTAGGGTAACAAACTAGGTAACGTGACTCATACATTAGGTCGATCGGTGAACGATGAACTCAAATGTAAATTTCATGTGACAAAGTCGATTGATTTTTACCTAGTATAACCACTAAAACCCTGTCTTACCTTTGTCTTCCCGGCTTGGTGATACACCCATCCTGAATGGAACTTTCTCATACGCGAGTCTGCTTCTCCTCGATCAGACGCCATGTTCGTTTCATCGAACAACTTCGCGACCTCTTCAGTAAAAGTACAATAAAAGTACCTCTTTACAATGAAACACCTATGACCGTATCCAAAGTCGTTCGTATCACATCAACAAATTACCAGTACGAGGTGTGGATAACATGTTGAACCGGCTCAAAGTCAAAACGTCTGCGGATCAAAGAACTAATAAAGTTCACCTACGCCCAACTTCGGTGACAGGTAGACCTGCGTTTCGATTGGACGACAAGCCGGAAGCAATGAGCTAATCACCATAACAAAAGCACGTGTACAATTGAGCGGAGCCGTGCAAGCCTACCTGTGTATTGCACTGGCAAAGTGCGCAGGAAGTTTAGTGTCACAGTCACATTTTAATAGAGAAATTACGCCTCCGGACGAAAACTATGAACCAACAGAATAAGCGTGTGCAACACATACAACGACTGTGTCAGTAAAACTTAGACGGGTCTACCTGCACGCAGTCGGACGGTTAAATATAATAGTAATTATTTAATAATATTATACTAGTACTATAATGTCTATGCTATAGCTATGGCATGTATGTATAGTCCTACCTAGTACCTATACGGTTGTAGGGTCTGCGTAGGCTGTTTCCGGGTGTTTTTGGGTCGCGCCCACGTTCCCGCTAAGCCTGGGTTTTGCTTGACTACACAATCATATTATATCATAGTAGACGGGCCTCTGTTTTGAAGTTGCATGATCATGAATGAATGAATGAAAGAAATTTTATTTAACAACAACAACAACCCAGGAATATACAACATATTATGGGAAATTATACAATACATAATGTTTTTTTATCATTGTGTTAACTGTTCATAAATATGAAGAAAGTGGACTTTAATTTTTTCTTAACTTGTTTAAAACTTTGCAACTGTGGTATGTCACTTGCTAGACCGTTCCATATGTGTACATACCTCTGACAGTAATTGACAGTAGTCTATGTGTGGTGTTCACTTTATAAAAAAAAAATGGTATAACGTGCGTAATGCTGCGTTTCAACCGTTTTTATCCGCTCTTTCCAAGTTAAGTTTTCATCAATGATTACACCAAGGAATTTTATATGTGACATTGCTCAATGTTCGTTCCATTCAATGTGATGTTTACTGTTGGTCTATGTTGTTTTTTATTTGCAAACATGGTAACATTGGATTTGTTCACATTAAGCGATAATTTATTAACTCTGAACCATATATCTAGTTTTTCTAGTTCGTTATTAACTGTACATGCTATATCCACAATATTCCAGGTTGAGTAAAAAATGCTAGTGTCATCTGCAAACAAGATAATATTAAGCAATTTTGACACTTCACATATGTCATTTATATAAATAGTACTGGGCCCAGGATTGATACTTGTGGGACTCCACACTTGATATTCTTTAGCTCTGAATTACTGTTGTTATATCACACATACTGACTACGATTGGCTAAATAACTTTTAATCCAATCCAGTGTCAAACCCTTTTACCATAACCTTTGTAACTAACTTACCAGTATTTTATTATCAACGGTGTCAAATGCTTTCTTCAGATCAATAAAGACCCCAATAGTGCTTTCTTGTTTATCTATTGCTGAAGTTACCTTTTCGACAAATTACTAGTGAAGTTGAGTGATTACACTTCTGAAGCCATATTGCCCATCAGTCAATATGTGAGGATTTTCAATGAATGACATTAACCTTTTGCTAAATATTTTTTCAAGTATTTTGGAGAATTGGGGTAACAGTAATATAAGTCTATAATTAGAAAATTTGAGACGATCTCCTGTTTTAAAAACAGGAAAAACTTTTTATGTTTTTATGTCATTTGGAAATATTCCGGTGAATAATAATCTGTTAAAATATAGGTTAAAGGTCTTACAATATGCTTCATTACATGTTTACAGTTTTCATGCTGATTTCGTCGTGTCCGTACGAGTCTGACTAGAACTTCTGTATATATATATATATATATATATATATATATATATATATATATATATATATATATATATATATATATATATATATATATATATATTATCATTATCATTATATTATCATTATCATTATCATCATCATTGTGCAGCCATAGTGTCCCGTGGTTAGGCGAAGGCCTCACTATGGTGCTTCGATCTACATCTGCTATCTTGCGCTATCCTCTGCCAGATGGTACCCTTCAGTAGTCGTCCAGTTCGTCTCTCCACTGTCTCGCCGCCTTCCTCTAGGTCTGTTTCTTTCGTTTCCTGCTGACGTCACCTGCCCAGGTCCACTTCCGTCTGCTGACTTGTTCATTCACGCCTGTGTACTTTGTGAGCGCGTGCATATGTATATGTATGTATGTATGTATGTATGTATGTATGTATGTATGTATGTATGTATGTACGTATGTACGTACGTACGTACGTATGTACGTACGTACGTAGTAGTATGTATGTACGTAGTAGTACGTAGTACGTAGTACGTACGTATGTATGTATGTATGCATGCATATTAGATCCGTCTGATGTATAATATATATATATATATATATATATATATATATATATATATATATATATATATACGGTAATGACATGTTATTATGATGGCTGACGTCGATTGCTTCAAACTGACCATATCCATTGTCCTGCTAGGTATCTTGTTTTATGGTTTTGGTAAAAGAGCATACAGCGTTTGCATTTAGAAGTTCATATTACATGTATTACTTCCATTGTGCTAGATTACAATGGGTGGCCGTCATTTCTCTTGTTTAATTTTTGCATCAATTCTAAACATTCCATCCTCCGATGCCTTCTTACATTTATTGTGTTTATAAATCGATCTACGTCCTTGGGTTAAACGATGTTTTTTGAAAATCATTAACTGCGATAAAAACAACAACCAGGAATCAAGACATCGCACCCAAATGGCGCCATAGCAAAAACAGTGGCGCCGTACAGCGGATAGGTAGTCAAAGATCAACGCTTCTAACCTTTTTGGGTGCATCCTAAAATGCGTGCGCGTGTGCGTGTGTATGTGCGTATGTAAACTGTCTGGACAGTATCGCTGTCATCAAGTATATATATATATATATATATATATATATATATATATATATATATATATATATATATATATATATATATATATAAAAAAAATTTTTATAAGTGGGACAATGGATGTGTCAGTCTGCTGCCAACGTGTTTTACTCGAATTCTCGGAAAAGTATCGTGTGTACTCCTTTACCAAGAATCCCAGGCGTTCGATGTCCAACATTGCTTCTGCGACACCCTGCTCTGGGCTGAGGCCCGATAAGGACCTTGGGAAGTGACTGACCGTTATCATATAACAGTTCTCACTCCTCCCTCCCTTTCACAACTCGAGCATGACTGCAAACCATAACTTATAAATTAGTCTTTTTACAACACTAATTTGCATCATATTGACCCACCTACGTTGCGTCTAAAACCTTTTACCCTAATTTAATGACCCCAAAATGTTTTATTCGTGACACTGTATCCAACATGACAAAAGTACCTTATGAAATATTAACTGCAAGTTCCAAACCTTTGAACGAAGAACGTTTCTTTTTCGCGGAAACATAGATGATCGAGCTTTTTGTTTCTTGGGGTTCAACATTCATTGAGCTGTTTGAATATGTCCAGAATGTACGAATTTTCGTAGTACTTCCAAACCACCTCAGGCCAAACTGAATTCAGACCCATTTAGTTTGAGATAATGTAAAAATACTGGTAACAGTTATAATTACATTCTTTTGATTTGCAGCAAAGTTCATTTGAACGGCTGAGCAGACTTCCATGCAGAATAGAACTATTTTGCAAATAGAGTTCTTCTCAAAACTGAACTGTCATTGATAAATTCCTCTAGTTGGCTTCTAAAAGTGCATTGAACGGTCCCGAGGACCCGATACTGCGCTATATAAGAACGTGCCTTTTTACGTTAGGAACAAGCTCTTTTGTCTTACTTTTGTTGTTTTTGTGTCATTTTGTGTTGTACACAGGTTCGCTTCATTGGCTACTCCCTGGAGATTTGGCCCCTTGGAATCTGATCCAGTATAAACGTCGCTTGACACTAAAATCAGTGGAATGAAAAGAGTATTAACGAAAACAGCACTGAAGTTGTAACACCAGGGCACTTGTTTCAAGTAATATTTATTCCCGCTCTGATATCGCCATTTTAACATCCTGGAAATTACGTTTACGTTACGGTCATTGCGTTACGTCACAATGGTATCCACTCTCCACGCAGCAAGTCACTTCCGCTCGAGAGCTCTGCCATCTTTGCACTCGATGGGGATGCGCGTGACCGGAAGATTGACTCTGGTTTGGAGACAGAGTGATATATTTTGCTTGAATTCAGCAACAGGTACAATGCGACGATGCGATATTCTCTGGATTTTCGTCCAGCGTGTGTGTGTGTGTGTGTGTGTGTGTGTGTGTGTGTGTGTGTGTGTGTGTGTGTGGTGTGTGTGTGTGTGTGTGTGCGCGCGCGTGTGTGTGTGTGCGCGTGTGTGCGTGCGTGGTGCGTACGTGCATGCGTGCATGTGTGCGTGCGTGCATGCTTGTGTACGGTTATATAATTACGTTTTCTTCAAGGTTCTCTCTATAAAAAGGTGCGACAACAATACATCTTTTTATAGTTGCTTTACTACATTTGTTCGTTTACACCACGAATCTCAATCTCTTCATGTCACACTTAGACTTAACGTAATATTCCCGCCATTGCTTTGATGTGCCTCACTTCATGTGCCACGTTGCGTCACTGTCTCCATTTTCTTTACGACTGCTTCCGTCGGCAACAAGAGCCCTACCGCCCACACAATCTGCCTTGTCACTAGTCTTCCCATTAAGCCATCCTTTCTAACCAATGTCCAATACAATGTTTGCTCTGGTAGAGTTGTAGCCATTTTTTGCCACCTCATGACGAGCCACATCATTAAAAAAGTAAAGGCAAGTTCTTATATAGCGCAGTATCCAGTCTTCAGGACCGTTCAAAGCGCTTTACACTTTACTTCCCTTACAGACCTGTTCATTCACACACCATCTCGGCTTCTCTGTCTAGTTATAAGCTACAATCAATGCGCGAAGGCTGCTCGTACACATATCCGCCACTGGCTATAGCCAGATACTCATTTATACAGCTGAGTAAAATGGAGCAAAGTAGAGTGAAAGAAACTTGCCCAAGGTTTTAGCACCGCAGCACAGGGCTCGAACTCGGAATCTCGTAGTCGAAAGTCCGAAGCTCTACCCCTGAGCCATTGCGCTCTACAAATTCAATTGTTTGATTGTTTCCAGTCTCGGGTAACTTCCTCTATGTGTCTTAATAAATACCTAACAAGTACCTGACCGCGCGTTTTCTTTTTCTGCTTCTCTAATTCGGCATCGTCAGTAATAACCTCCAGAAATGTACTCATTTTATGCTATCTTCTTGACTTACCCGATGCTCAACTCCAATTTGTTGCTCTCCTCCCTATCCCTCTCGCCCTCGCGTTTCTCTCTCTCTCCCGTTCGCACTCTAGTTCGCCCTCTTTCTCATTTACTCTCTCTCGCACCCTCTCTCTCGCTCTCTCATTCACTCACCCACCCACCCACTCACCCACCACTCACTCACTCACTCACTCACTCACCACCACTCACTCACTCACTCACTCACTCACTCACTCACTCACTCACTCACTCACTCACTCACTCACTCACTCACTCAATCACATCACTCACTCACTCAATCAATCACTCACTCACTCACTCACTCTCTCTCTCGTTTCCCCTCTTTTTCGTTCGTTCGTTCGTTCGCTCTCTCTTCCCTTCGCTCCTTTGTCTGTCTGTCTGTCTGTCTGTCTGTCTGTCTGTCTGTCTGTCTGTCTGTCTCTCTCTTCTCTCTCTCTCTCTCTCTCTCTCTCTCTCTCGGCACAGCATATACATGTTATATGTACGTTTAGGCACCTGTGCATCTAATCTATCCCTCTATCGATATCATTATCTGTATGTTTATGTCTATCTGTCTATACATGCAGCCCTAAAATAACTACGCAAAACAACAATTACTAAAATGTCAAATCCAACATAAAGCTGTTAGGTGGAAAACTTTACCATAAAAAACATTCGCAAGCACGATTATTATTTGATGTGGAAACTTTGGAATCAGATACGCCTTTTACGCAACGATCAGCTATCTTGCGAGTAACTTTAGTTACACTGATATTATTTCTTTGTAAACGTGGAGATGAAACACGAACTCAATTATATTGCGTCATTCGACTTTGCAAAGATCAAATTAATACCAGAAATGTATCGAAAGGAAATACTTGGATTATTGTTAAACATACAAAAGGTCGAGTATTTCTCTTTGTCAATATCAGCGGAAGCCAATGTACAGAAGAAAATCGACAAGTTTTGTAAGCATGTATTTACAATTCTCATAACTTAGCATCACTATTTAAATGCAGGCATAATGTAGTCCTACACTGACATACAATGTATTATTCTTAAATAGGCTTGTAATATGTATAATGTTCTGCGATTTCACAAGAAATCAGACAGTACTAATTATGCTTTATATTCTATGTTACTCGCCCAACAAAAAATTATAATGTCACAAATCAGAGTAAACCGATACAGTTTTACAGAGGTAGACATTGTATACAAATAACTTTTTTCTAAACGTAATTTTCAATGCATAAGGACATGTGAATATTGCTCGTTTTGTCAGTCAACATATAACCATAATTAAGCAGGCGAAGTAAATATACTGTCACTTCCCAGACACAGTATCAGGTCAATTGATAGTGTCGTTTTCTTTTTATGTGAAATTACAATGTATAATTTGGCCAACGCGAGATTTTTGTGGATATTTTGGGTTCATAAATGACCAGCAGGACGTCACACATGTCACCACTTTCACCTGCTCCTCGCATGGGGCTGTGTAAGTTGCCAGACCGTGAAACACGCTCTGAAGGAGTCGCCATTCCATGAGCATTCGTCACTGCACAGCGCGGATACTCTCCGGGACATATACTGGCAGCAGAAACCACATATCTTGCGACATATTACTTCCCTGTCCCATGCGCCACGTTTGCCTTCTGCTACACCGAACGCGCTGAGGCGCTTGTTGACGCATCGACAGCGCCGCTTCCGCCGTCGCCGAATTCATGTTTTCGTCAACGTCCGCCATTTTGTCACGCCACAGTGAAATTGCCTCGCTTTCAGTGAGACAGTTCAGCGTTATCGCGTACAGGGTAAAGACGATCATCAGACAGGTTCTGCAAGCACAATGATTAGATATTCTATAGCTAAGTAGCATACAGGTTTTTGTTTCCTACAATGGACAATAAACCAATGACTAGCTTCACCCGGAAAGCTTTGCCATTGCGTCTTCCCATTCGTCATTGTCCCTAGTTGTGCTAAAGGAAATCTATTGATTATTTAATAAGATGTTGCTGTTTTCAATTCGTATAGCAATGCATATAGGTTTGCGATTGTTCGAAATGTTCAACAGCATCTCTAAAAGCAAAACTCACTCGTTTCTCACCAGCACTATCCGTAGTACTTAAAGGAATACTCCAGTCAGTGAGAAGTTCACAGTATTAACATACATGTGTATATTATATTGGTTGTGCCTAGTAACTGTGCACAAAGATCGTTAATAAACTGTTAGTTATAGTTTAATAGTATCAAAAACATGCTATCTTAGATTCAGGGCTCTGCCATCTCGAGACTTATGCGCCAGTGACGTGGCGAATCTTCGCTAATAATTGTGATTGTGACGTAAGCAATCCGCGACGTACTGGATACATCAAGTACCACTGGACAGACATAGGATATTCGAACGTGCATGCGCCAGTGACGTAAGCGGTTTACGTCACTGGCGCATAAGTCTCAAGATGGCAGCGCCATGAATCCAACACGGAGTGTTTCTGACACAATTATACGATAATTAATTGTTTATTAACGATCTTTGTGCACAATCACTATGGACAACCAATATATTATACAGATGTAAGTAAACGGTGTGAATCTCTCACTGATTGGAGTATACCTTTAGGCAATTGCAGTGGATTCTCTATACCATTCTAATCAAATTTACGATATCTGCTGTTATGTAATATGTGTCGTGTCATTTCTACACAACAATCATGAACTAAATGTTTGAAATACATTCCCACTTTAATTACCCGGTTGTCCCTTGCTCTTTCATTCCCGTTGTGTCCCAGCTAGGGACGTTTGTATTCATTCTTATTTGCTGTACACCCATGTCCCAAACGATATAGATGATCCCACACAATCACTAACACACAGTTTTTATATAGATGCCGCTGTCGGCGTGTAACAGACATAGAAGAGGTAGGTTGTATGATTTTACTAATTATGTCATGATAACTCGAAATGTACCAGTTTCGTGTTAATTGTTGATACGGAGGGGTTTTCTTAAATTTAGTAACGTTCGGAAAGTCAAACGTTCCGGCCGTTCATCTATCTGCTGCATTACGTGTTAGTGACATTCTATGACTGTTTGGAAATCAAGTGACAACACAGGGTCCTACTGTGACAACGTATTTACTTTGTTGACACTAGCCGACACTCCTGTAGAGTCAAATGTGCGGGTCAGGGATTGGGTGCGCTTGCAATTTGTTGTGTGTATGGTTGGCATTGAGTGCTTAAAACATACATAGACAAATACGTAAATACGTAAATACGTAAATGCGTAAATACGTAAATGCGTAAATGCGTAAATGCGTAAATGCGTAAATGCGTAAATGCGTAAATGCGTAAATGCGTAAATGCGTAAAAGCGTAAAAGCGTAAATGCGTAAATGCGCAAACACGCAAACACACAAGTACACAAGTACACAAATATACAATAACATAATCACACAAATACATAAACAAATGCATAAATACATTAATAAGTGATTGGGTAGCGGAACATTTAGTGACAACAATTCACGTCGCTTTTTATATGAAATAGTAATAATTATCCAAGCAATCAGTTACAAATAAAATGACCTCTAAAGAACAAACAAACATTCATAAAACAGGCTGTGTATGAGGTGAAATGTTGATTTCAATTTAATGTTTAAAATATGATGTTTTTAATATCCCCCAAAACAACAGCCTCACAATTCCTTTGACGCATTGCTACTGCTGCAGGTAAAATATTGATCAACATATTTTGATCAACACTGTTTTGTTTGCGGATTGGTGCAGGTATTTCGTTCCAAACGCCTGCAGCTCTTCTATGAAAACTTGCATTTCTTTCTTGCTCTAGCCATCAGATGGTGGTTACCTGCGGCATTCTTTGAAACGCGCCTTCTCTCGCACTGGTCAGTTTGGTGTTCGCGTCACTTTGATCTCCGAACGATTCAGTTAAACCCTTTCATTGAAATGTTACGCGAACTTGCCATAATCGTCTTCGGTGGAGACAAAATACTGGTTGGATGGGACGTGACATCTCGAAACGTTCCTCGTTCTTAGCTTTCTGGAGAGTTTCTTGGTAGTATTTATTCTTAAACTCGGTAATGCACACGGTCAAGGTAATGATAGCTTCCACGTAGAGGAATGCCAATGACCTTCGTCGATGTTCTCACAGGATTTGTTGCCTTATTGCCTTTTCACATTGCTGTTACACACATTGATTGTTTTGTTTGATCCTGACTCTGGTTTTGGTTGAGGAATGTTTGTCGAGGACCATTTTGTATTAAGGTGTCATCATGTTTACCATGCCGGTGTAGTCTCTGGATGTCTCTGTAACAACTGATGGCACACGTAGGCGATGTCATATGGAATATGTTCAATTCGGAGTTGGCGGAAGTGACGTACAGGGAACGTCACGTCACGGTTACAAACACACCGTTAGTTATTACAGCCGTGATACGAAACTGACACGGGTTTCACTGTCACTTGCGTCACAGTCCGATAGACCCTTATGCACAGAATGAACATTTTTATGTGTATGTGATTCATGACGCGTTGAATTTAACCAAAGAGATCTAGCAGATATATTAGTTTAACTGCCTATGCAGGATCGTCGTAGTGTATGTTCAATACACCAAAAATTAGCATTGGCACAGTGTAGATGACAATGTACAGTGGAGATGGTAATATCAGCGAAAGTACTGTGATTCTTGCTTTATGCTTTTGGATGGTAGAGAACACTAAATATCGTAAGGCCACACACTGTATGGTGTGATATAGACAACAGTTTCATGGGTTTGAAGCGTGGTGAAGAAAGTAGTTTGTAAGAGTACACATATCGATAGAGGAGACCGACACTCCCACATCTGTCGCGCTGCCTTGGCACACTGACAAAACTACAGCCACCGGGAACGAGCTCTGTTGGTCACCGATTGGCTTCAACCAAATATCTGTGATTGCAGAAAAGCAATGTCGTCGTCAAGAACACATTCGTTTATCAACAGCGTCTTGCTTCTGACACACTGCGCATTTATTAATCCAACACGTGGATGCTTAGATGAGTTGGCAGTGTTTGAGTCGTATTGGTGACATCAGATGTGTTTCCATGTGTGCCGGCCTTCGGTACAGTCACTGTTGCCACTGTCACGCTTACATTTTTTCGGTCGGCATAAACTTTCCGGGTGACGTTCCTGTGCGTATGCGATTAATGTAAAATTATCAATATGCAGCGAAACGCAAAACGTTTTGTGATATAAATGCCACGGGCTGTTCATTAACTCTCCTGTGGTGATTACTCTGAAGAGTTGTCTATAATTTCGTTCAATACATTAAAATATTACGTTTGTGTCAATCAATGTCGCTTATGATGGCGCACTGCTGTCACGTGATTTAGCTTGCTATCATAACATGCAGAAAGTAGTTTAAACTTCTCCACATACATGTTCTACATTATCACTAACGTTATCCATTATTGTTTTATAATCTCATATGTGCGACCACTTTGGGGTTGGGCACTTCTGTGGTAAACAGAACAAAACTAACAGCAACAAGATGAAGAACTGAAAAAATTAGATTAGACAAAAGAAGAACAACACAAAGAAAACTACTACTACTAC
>JAODUO010000445.1:487500-490000 GCA_025642075.2 Ridgeia piscesae
GGTACTTTAAAAAAACATAATTTATAAACAAATATGTTTAATTAATAACTTTGTTAACATTACTTTTTTATATAGAGTGCCGCCGTAACAAGATTGGGTATTAAGTATATTTATTTATTTTATAATTTTTTATTTCAACATGGGTTATCACATTCTTTGCCACCATACGCAGGGAAGAACAACAAGAATATTACATTTAAAATGTTATGTTAAGTTTACCAATACTAGTAATACGAAACTACTAATGATGTGTTTACTGCTAAAATAACTAGTAACAAGCTCCAAAACTATGCACTATTATGTTATACGCCAACACCCACATAAACTATTAGATGGTGCATGTGGGGATGATTTGTAAACGCCAATAATTTACAAAGTATGCAAACGTTTTCCGACGTTCAGCGACATAGTCACTGACGATGACAATGTTTATGATGATGTAGAAAAACATAACATTCCGCAGAACACAACATTCCGCTATTTTGAAATATTCCGACCTCGAACGGTATCAGCCACTCGCGGACGAAGTTTAGCCCGGAACATGCAACATTGACGGATATAGGGATCCACACACAAGCAACCATAGAAATAGTGTTGTATAATAGATAAGCCCACGTTTGGAATTGTTCAAATGTTGCTAGTAGTGGGAGATCCGCTCAGCCGAATTAGATGTTCTGAAGCTGCTAAATTAATCACGGTGGTAGTAATAGACTACATCTATATTCTCTGTGACACGGACGCGTTGGGAATCAAAGTACGACGGGTCTTTGAGTGGGAACAGATGCCGAACATAATTCTGCGTGTGACTATTATGCTGAACGGACACGACGTACAATAGCCGATATCGTAAACCTGATTGGATTGTAATCAGAAACGCTACACAACTATTCCGCTCTTTGCAGATCCTTTTATTGATGTGTTTTAGCACTGAGGTGCAACAGTAAAGGCGTTGTTGTGGTTGTTGCTATGGTGTTCGTGGTTGAAATTAATACTACCGACGCTCAGTTGTAATGTGACGCATGCGTATGATGTTCATCATGTTTACACGATCTGCTCGGCTATAGTCACGATTGTATCTGCCTGCCTCTGTATTTATAGATGACCTTGTACAACGCGTAAGTATAATCATCGATACAGAGCGTGGCGAATTGACCAACGTATGCAACTCTGTGGTGACCATATGCAAGGAACATTTAACGGTTCTTGCAAAAGAGCGTGGTCAAATTATCTTTCAAGTAGTTATCTTAGTTATAATAATATCATGTGGAAAATATGTCATGTCACGACTGACATACGAAATGCAATTAGCGCAGTATGCAGCCAGATGCAAACCGATTGCTCTTGTGTAAATAAGCTGTGTCTGTTTAATGGGTTATACACTAAACTGTTCAGGTAATTCCTCTAACCATGGGGATACAAGAATTTTAGAACACGTTATGGTTTGTCACACCAAAATTGCAATGGGAACATATGTGTATATGTATTTATGTATGTATGTATGTATGTATGTATGTATGTATGTATGTATGTATGTATGTATGTATGTATGTATGTATGTATGTATGTATGTATGTATGTATGTATGTATGTATGTATGTATGTATGTATGTATGTATGTATGTATGTATGTATGTATGTATGTATGTATGTATGTATGTATGTATGTATTTTTATTAATTTTTACATTTTTATTATATATTTTTATATATATATATATAAAATATATATAAAATATATATCATGTATTATATATATTTCTACTACTACTACTACTACCACTACTACTACTACTACTTCTACTACTACTACTACTAATAATAATAATACTATAACTACTACTACTACTACTACTACTACAACAAATACTACTACTACTACTACTACTTCTACTACTACTACTACTACTACTACTACTACTATTATTATTATTATTATATTACTACTATTGTTATTACCATTGCAATATTACCATTCCCACCACTATTACTATCACAAGAGTATATAAACTATTATATATATATATATATATATATATATATATATATATATATATATATATATAGTAGTAGTAGTAGTAGTAGTAGTAGTAGTAGTAGTAGTAGTAGTAGTAGTAGTAGTAGTAGTAGTAGAGCTACTACTACTACTACTACTACCAGTAGTAGTATTTATTCACTTAATTATCACCCTATAACTTGTACACGAACAACTCACAGCCGACGCCGAAGTGTGAGCTACTCACCTGTACTGTCCTCGCGTCGTATACATCGCCAAGTGAGCAATCTTGATGCACTTGCGGACGCTGACACCGACGCGGTTGGATTCGGCGAAACTCTGACGGAACTCGTCCCGATGCGGTGCCAGTGAATCGGAGCCAGGTTACCACAGTCTCAACGTCGGGGCCGCGTATTTGAGCCGGCACGGACAGCACCTGCGCACGTCTGATAGGAGAATGGGAGTTTCTGACCGCAAAGTGGCACGACGAATCGTCTTAAAGGCGTGA
>JAODUO010000445.1:502500-518539 GCA_025642075.2 Ridgeia piscesae
ACGCAGCATAGCTCTCGCAAAAACGGGCCAAACGCATTAAAACAAACATAATTAAAAAATTTTTAATGCACTGTATAGCTAATAGATATACTATGATTGTTAGAAAACAACTTTTCACATATTTTCCACGAAAGGATTCCTGCCGAAAAAGCAGGTTAGAGATGATGAAGTTGGGTGTCCGCCGGCAAAAAAGTTCGACAAGAGTCTGCGGTGGTCACTTTCAAACGCCGATTGCAAGCCTAATTACAAACGGGGAGAGCACAAAGAGACACTGAACAAAAAAACATAAGTCTCGATCAAAGCCACAGGTGCATTTTTGGGCCCGATTTGTTTGCATAAAGTACGCAGCGACAAAGTAATGTTTGGTGAACTGAGGGGGAAAAACCGGACACGATTTCCTTATTTGGAAGGTGAAGCGGCGCGTAGGAAATTAAAATGCCGAAACCAGCTTGTTGTTGCCAAGCCGACTCGGCACTTACGAGTACCAACGTGTATCGTTACGACTACAATTTAGTTCCACAGTTGTATTTATCGTCTGTATAATATACGAATGTTACCTAAGCAAATTTTTAAATGTAATAAGAAATTGAATGTAATAAAGTAAAAATATGTGTGGACAGTATTATTTAATGTGAAATAAAGAATGTTTATATAATCCACGGATTTAGGTCAACAGTTCGCCGGCGAGTTGTACCTAGCCCTCTAGCCCCGGGTTCTTTGGGTTGCTAAAAATAGCTCGAGTCCCCAGGTACGAAAACCCTTTTGTTTCTGACATAGACAGTCGCCGGTGGTAAAACCTTCTTCAAGATAATGACATAAAAAAAATGACAGCTACGACCATGCATGCTATAAACGTTTATTTTAAACAATACTCGTCGTCATATGCAAATTAGAGTGACTCCAAATTATAAACAACAATAAAAAACTGTCAGTCATATTACGGCTTACTTAAAATTAAAATTAACAAAAAACAAAAAAACAAAAATTTTTGTTATTATTTAAATTAGCCCTTTTTAACTTTTCAATAAAACACTACCGTATATAATGTAATTGATTTAACCCATAAATCAACCGATTTAAATCATTCAAAAAAAAAACTCTGGTTTTATTAGCTGCTAATTTATAAAGGGAAGATCTTATTTAGCGCAGCAACCAATCCTCAGGATTGCTGAAAGCGCTTTACACTTTATTTCCCCGCCCAGACCTGTTCAATCAGATATACCATCTCAACTTTTTGGGAACCCATCCAGCGATATGTTTAAAATTTAATGCGCGAAAGCTACTTTTAACTACCACCACTACCTATAGCCATGCAGGTATTCTTTTTTTTCAGCTGGGTGAACTGGAGAAATGTAGAGGGGAAAAAATTCCCCAAAGGGTTTTTAAACATCACAGCAGAGAATTGGGGACATATTGTTGACTTATGAATACTTCTGTTGAACACTAGTTTGCTTACAAGTTAATCTTGGCCATTACATGAGGACACTTTTTTTTGACATTTTTGCTGAGGATGTGCTGTTTATATGCATTTTATCATCAAAGCCAGAGACCAAAACGACAAGTAGGAAATGGCGAGAAGCAGCCATGCAGGTTAGTAAAATATTATTGTCATTATGAGTATGGTATCTTGGGTTTTGTTTCTGGTAACATCTGTACATGTGTCATGCACAACTTTCTATGAAATAATGGGTATAACAACAATAAAACATGCTACAGAATCAATCACACTTAACATAGTGTCCCCTTTGGGTATGTTAATGTGTCTATCCAATGACATTGCCCATCACAACCCAAGTAAATTTGGGGAATATTACCTGGGAACACATTTAGTATTTTAATTTAGGCAGTAGAATATTGTATAACTTCATGTATGCCTCTGCTGTTATTGCTGTAGAATATGCATGGTCAAAATATACAATACACAATCAATCTTTTACTAGTAATTGTTTTGACATACATAAAAAGTCACTAGTGTCCGATATTAAAAAATTGACAGATTAAAAAAATTTCTAAATAACCGACTTTTTTTTACCCCCAAAACTTTTATTAAAATGTGGATTTCACCTTTAAAATTTCCCCTTTTGTTTTTGGAAATGAAAAACCCCTTTGTTTTATTTTGGGGGTCAGAATAGTCTCGTGACAGCAGGTATTAATATCATTGACCCCATGATTAAAATTAAAAATTTAAAGAGTGAAAAACATTTAGAACCTTACATTGGCCCATAGCCTGCATTTTTTCCTCCCAAAGGGTTGTAAACATCATGATCAAAGTAAAACGAGGACTGCTGCCTAATTGAAAGTTAACAGCCTAGAAAAAATTTTGGCAATAAGATCACAATCTTAGTAGTGTCCTGTGTTTCCAAACAAGAGTGAAAAAACTATCCATACCCAATACAAACATCACTGCCGGGATGAAGCCCCATCATCTCTCCAGTGCACTTGCATTTCTTACCAGTTCACAGTCATATGTTAGGGCATGATGAAAAGACAAACCACTGCAACAAAAGGTCAGCTTTAAATGTTGCTAACTTTGAGTGTTTAAATAAATCTTCAAATTTGTTGGTACTAATGGCTGTTGGAGAATGATTATCGCCCAAAAATGACTAGTATATTGAATCGGAAATGAATAGTGTTACTTTTATAACGAAATAAGACTATAAAATAAGAATATAAAGTGGGAAAATTATATTTTAATAAGGCATGTATTCTGCTTTCAATAGTACCGCATACATCAGCATTGTTCAGTTAGTGCAGTTAGTGTTTGATAACTGGAAGGTGTCCATAATCATTTCCCCAAAAAGTATTTATTAGGAAAATGGCCAAAAAGTTTATTTAGAAAACCTTATACAAAGCAATAAAAAAAACTTATATATTCGGAAAAGACTCAGTTGGGTAAAACCCCACCCACAAATGAAACTTATGTATAAACCCCAAAAAAAAAAATATTCTTAAATTAAAAACAAAATATTAGTATTTAGAATAAAGCCGACATTTGTATTTTTGGAAAATGCAAGTATGACTTTGATTATGGCCAAATAGGTGTCTCTGATTGGAACAAGGAGGACATTGATTGCACCTAACTAACTTAAACATTTTATTTCCTTATATGTGCAAGTGGGCTTGTATAATTGGTTTATTTTTTAATTTATGTGAGCTGCTTATGTAGGAGTGGGTTTTGTTTGTTTGTAATGATGTCTGAATAACTCAGAACACATACATATTAATTAAAATATCCCGGGAAAGGGTTAGTCATATAATGGAATTCGCACAGAATGCACCATTGAAAAGGTAATGTTCTATTTATTGCAGGAATGTTCCCTGGTTGAACCAAACACCCTGCTCAGCCCACTGTCCACTGGTCTCATTGAGACAGTGTTGACTAGTGACCCTGGCTAGCAGTAGCAGAAAAAGCCAGCAAGCAGATACCCAATACACAAAACTGATATGGGGGTCTTTTTAAGGGATCTTCTAAAAAACCCAAATCACCAGTATTCTTTGTGTTTTGGGGGCCCTTAGAATGATGCAATAAAATACTGATTTCTTGTGTACAGTAGCACCCCCAAATGCAACAGCCATGCAAAAGTAGATTTGTTTAACAATTGTGGAAAAATAGTCTGGGGGACCCTATGGGGCCTGGGGAATAATTCAATCAAATTTAGATTTCTCGTGCATAGTACGTTACAATATCCACAGATGCATCTACACAAAATTAGATCCTGAACATTTTCCCCGAAATCCCAATTATAAGTTGATTTATTATGTGGTTTTTTATGACATAGGTACTGCAATGAGAAAACAAAAGCTGACAAAACATTGTTATTTATATTATTTTCACAGAAGATACATACCATCTTACATATGTATCATTCTTTCAGATGAAGGATTCACAAATACCAAACACACCTTTCAAAAGGGTCCTGTGCACCAGATGACATTGTCCCTCATGGCAGTATGGATGTCACATTGCAAACCCTTTTAAATTGTAGTGTTAAACTCAAACAGAGCCAGTGATCATGTCACCAATGCGATACTTCATCAATGCAGCAATTAATACATATGATATTGTTGTTCCAGTGAATATTCATCATGACCATGGGTATGCAAAGTTGTCGTCGCAGTCCTGCATGCCTTCTTCAACTGACCATGGCAACTTCGTATGTCCCAGTCTCACTGTCTCCATCTTCAGATCATTCTGTCTGCAACAGTCAGAAGGAAAATTCTGAAGACAGTGATTCCGGAATCTGCGGTAGCGGATGACAGCGATATCACTGATGATGACTCAAGCCGTTCTGACACTAATGAGAAACAGAGAAAATTTTGTTGTTTACAACAACAAAAAACTAATTTCCCTTTTCTGCACCTGCAAAAAACCCAGGCTAGTATACTATGCCTGCTGCCTGTTGGAAGCATCCCATTGAACATGTGCAGTGATGATATGCAGCTAACCGATACATTCTGACATTTGATTTATAGTAAACAATCATTATCTTATAATGATTATTAGTAATTTGGGAAAAAATGTGTAATTCATCAATATCACATCATGAAGTCAACGCATTGGTTGATTTGTTTGTGAAATACTTTAAAAAAAAAAGGTTTTAAACAAATAATTTTTATGTTAAATTGTTACAGATTTTGCAAACACATGAATTTATGATTGTGGTGTTGATAACCCTATACACCCGCACATATCCCAAATATACTGTATAAATACATTAAAACTCCAATTCAATATTCTCATGTGAATTGCACAATGTCCTTTTACACATCTATTTATTATTCAGACTATATTATAAATTGCATGGCAACACGCATATCTAAATAACATTATTTACATAAATTAAACAAATTGTATTAACATTTTAAAATGGAAATTAAATAATTATATTAAAAGGATGCACACATCTGTAACATCCTGTCAAAAATAAAAAAAAGTTTGTAACAAAGATTTACGTTACGAATTCGAAGATAGAATTTATTTTTTATTTAATATGTTCAATTTTGTGGCCATACAAGTATAATTGCTCTGTTTAGGTTTGAATTTCAAAAAAATTTTTTTGATACCTGTTGAACTACATATTACTTACCTACTACCTACTTTGGTCGAACGAACGAGTTTGCACGCAAATCGCACATAGATAACAGACCGATATTCCCAACATTTTGTCATTGACAGATGTTTCTTGGTCAGTCATAGGCATAGCTCATGCAGGCATCTGTCAGCACGGTCGGGCAACCCAGCTTTCTCCCGACAACATACAAATTCGATGTGCGTCGACATTGGGGCGCAGTATCCACACAAACACAATGCCCATTCACATTGTTCCCAAAATCAAACATCCTCGATTCCATAAAAAATTTCGATCTTTTCTCGCCGTCTCGTCGACTCTCGGCCCCCGGCGGGGTTTAATTGACGCCTCGCACCTCGGCTCGCACGCTGGGTTAAGCAAAAATTAATGGCTTTACGTGTGTCACTTGTGTTTTAGATGCTTCTCTCACTTGTGCTACAAATGCTTCCTCTGTCGGATCCATTTTCTACTGTGATTTATCCAAGGGCCACTAGCAAATAGCGTAGCTCCTCGCTAACGTAAAACACTTTTGACATTTGTAAACAACAGAAAAATAGTTCCCGGGCTGACCTTCCTTTCGGTAGGCCCGCCCCTTGAAGCCTGTCAAAAACTGCTCTCGGGGAAATGTCACGTTTCGAATTTTTTTATTGGTTAAAAAACGTAATAATATAATTTCACCTTTTTATTACGAATGCAAATAAATATTTTTGTTGACACATAGGACCCCCTTTTGTGTATAATAAGGTACCATATCTTTGTTTTTGCGCAGAAATGTCTAATAACGAAGAAAACCGAAAGAAACCAAAATTTTACATGGGCTAGATAGGAGGTAATCAAACCACTCGGCTTGGAATAAAGATGGCGTTACGCAGTGTTCTATGACGACGATTTAGGCACTGAAAATATTTTTTTTCCCAGTTTGTCTGATAAGTGAATATGCTTCTTTCACCATTAATGTATACTTATATAGTATACATTTAGGTATATGGAATGTTACAGCTGTGTTTCAGTTCCCCTTTAAGCCATCTTAGAAATAGCTTGTTGTCTGTAATACTAGTGAAATTCCCGGGAAATCTCTTGGTGGTCTGACCGTCTCTCTTGACGGGCTGTTGGCGCTTTTACCGGATTATGCACACGACTGCCGTGAATCCGTTATTACTAATGTAAGTGTGCCGTCTTGAGAACACGTTGCCTTGTTTCTGCCTGCTTGGGGTTGATTGTGTCATTCAATATGAAATACTGCCGCTGCCATAATTCCGCAGTTTCTCTGTCCGCCTTTCCGTCTATTAGATCACTAGATCATCTCCCAAGGTGTCAAGAAACCTGTTGCCAATTTTAGTAGCATATCAGAAACACAGCAGTCGTTTTCATTCGGCGGAGAGGCCACCATACAGAAATAACATTAGTGTATATCTTTATCCCCGTTAATTACAGGATAGTTTTGTCAGATTGCTCTCCGCTGATACGATTAAGGACGACATCTGCTTTTCTGGTACAGCTGTTGTAATTATACAGATGCACCAGCAAAACGGATTCATTACGCGGTGCAATACATAAAGCGACAACAACCTTTCACTCGTACACAAACACGCACGCGCACGCGCACGCGCACGCGCACGCGCACGCGCTCCCACTCACCACCACCACCACCACCACCACCACCACCACCACCCCCACCCCACGCCCCAAACCCCCACGCACGCACGCACGCACCCCGCCCCGCCCTCACCACCCCAAAAACACACACACACACACACACACACACACACACACACACACACACCACACACACACACACACACACACACACACATACACACAAAACTTCATTCATAAACATGCCAGCGCAATCTTAAGTGATAATATTGACTGACAAAAAGATTATCCTAGATTAGGCTAAATGCTGGCTAATGAGTGTGATAGGCAGCAGATGTTTGAGACTATATTTGAGACGACGTTCTTTTGCTTCCGGTCCACCTACGCGCTTTTAGTTGGCCACTTTGGTGCAGGTGGATTGTGGTTTCAACCAATTCGACAGAGTATACATTTGGAGAAGAATTTGCGTGGCCACCCCTTTAAGTTGTGTGCCTCCGTATGACGTATCTCAACAGAATGCCGTCGAAGGATCAAATCAAGGACAGTAATCGCAATCGACTGAAGGTCAGGCGGCTCGCGTCGTTCATTCCTGACCGCACCTGCTCACTTTAATATATGTCAATTTTGGTGCCGTCGTACAAACACTACATTTGTGAAAACAACGACGCAATGAGTCATTACAGCTCCACGCCACGTGGTAATAGCCAACTGCACTTTTTCTTCACATCCTTCTCCAGTTTTCAGGAATTTTTCAGCCACGTGCTATTACTGCGCGAAACTGAAACAAAAATGAACACGGCTAGAAATGTATCAAATTGAAGGCCCTTAATGATATTGAGTTTGAATGTGTTTTTTACGAAAGCACCGCCATTCATTCTTGCCTTTGGCTGACGATTAGAGAACGTTTCGCTTTGTATAAATGCCGCAGATAAACGTGTCTCGACTTGATAATATCGTATCATATAGTATTGCCGTCAGAAGAGTATTGAATTGCACTAAATATACCGGTATTCTGGTATATCACATCGCACAATATGGCACATGATACACAATGGAGTTTTACATATATTCCGTTTCCGTTTCCATTTTCGATCCCGGCCTTGCTGTGCATTCAGACATGTGGAACTATGTAATGCCATGTAATGCTATGTGAATCGCAGGTAGTTGTAACAAAAACAACACATTTCGAAATTACGGGTGGGTTTCTTAACCAATCGGAACACTTTTCATGGCAGAGCGTCCTCACATATCTCCCGCAGACAATCAGGGCATAATTAATCGCCCGGCCTATTATGCTTGTGAGGCATAATGAGTTAAATTAGGTATGCAAAATGTGCGCTATACTGGATCATTCACTCGTTTGACGAAGAAAAATATTAGGGCCGATGCTACCCTTATTTTGATTTTAAAAGAATAAGCTGTGAAAGTGCCACAATCATCCGTACCTGATCGCGTTACGGCCGAGAGTGGAAGCATCGTGACTGCTAAACGTGCTATAGTTGAGACAAATAATATCAATGTTGATGTTCATTAAACAAATATCAGCTTAGACCTATATATGCCAACATCTGGAACAATAAAATATATCTAATTTTATTACTTCTGTATTGAACGCATTTGATCTAAGCTGGTCAGCATTCATCCATTCCTAACAGATAGACACAGAGTACGTCGAAACATAACGTCTTGTTTTCTTGGTAATCAGATGTTAATAAAATAGTCCTTTTGTTGCCTACTGCCTGATTGTTTTGGATAATCCAGTTCGGTTTAAAATATTAATTTTAATTTACCATGTGGTTACAGGCACATATATTGTAGCAGCATTCCTGCATGTATAAGCAGTTCTCGCCCCAAACCCATATGATTTTATAACTCCATTGCAATTACAGATACCTGTACCATACATCCGTGTCTTGTAAATACGACTCTAACTCTAACTTTTGTAAGGGTGCCATGTGTAATTCTGAGGTAACTAGTGGTAATGTGAGCAGTACATCGTGTGTTTGGGTTTTGTTGCTCCCAAATCCCAATGTGAGCCGTGATGATATGGACTAGAGGCTTCATGAGGCTATCTTCAAATTGGTCGGAATATATGTCATGATATGTATCGTGTCACGAAGTAGAATTTATTCCGGTCCTTATATACTGTGTGGCTAAGTCGGAGCCTTAGAAATTCGCTGCTGTCAGATGATTTGCACACACAAAGGAGTTCGGGTGATAATTATTACTGAGGTGTCTTGCTGTTTGCGTGGCGATATCGTGTTGACAACTTAGCGGCTCCGAGTGGATGTGTTGGAGTTTTGTTGTTCTTTGATGGAGAGAGAATATTGAAGATTTTACGCAGTGTCCAGGTGGAACAGTGGTCGCGTTTTTGTGCTGCATTAACGAAACAAGATCGACAGCGATATGAATGGAACGGACGGACGACGGACGGACGGACGGACGGACGGACGGACGGACGGGCGGGCGGGCGGGCGGGCGGGCGGGCGGACGGACGGACGGACGGACGGACGGGCGGGCGGGCGGGCGGGCGGACGGACGGACGGACGGACGGACGGACGGACGGACGGACGGACGGACGGACGGACGGACGGACGGACGGACGGACGGACGGACGGACGGACGGACGGACGGACGGACGGACGGACGGACGGACGGACGGACGGACGGACGGACGGACGGACGGACGGACGGACGACGGACGGACGGACGGACGGACGGACGCGACGGACGGACGGACGGACGGACGGACGGACGGACGGACGGACGGACGGACGGACGGACGGACGGACGGACGGACGGACGGACGGACGGACGGACGGACGGACGGACGGACGGACGGACGGACGGACGGACGGACGGACGGACGGACGGACGGACGGACGGACGGACGGACGGACGGACGGACGGACGGACGGACGGACGGACGGACGGACGGACGGACGGACGGACGGACGGACGGACGGACGGACGGACGGACGGACGGACGGACGGACGGACGGACGGACGGACGGACGGACGGACGGACGGACGGACGAGACGACGGACGGACGGACGGACGGACGGACGGACGGACGGACGGACGGACGGACGGACGGACGGACGGACGGACGGACGGACGGACGGACGGACGGACGGACGGACGGACGGACGGGGAGAAGTGAGAACTTTCTTTACGTTTGTTTCGTCGGAAAATCGACATTGATGTCTACTAGACAAACCGCGACCTGCTGGATCTGTCGATTTACAGCGTAAACAGAACTAGTGAATCACAGAGCTGAGTCACTCCAGTGCTGAGTCACTCCAGTCCACGACATTTTGTAATCCGACGGCGCTCTCATACGGATGAAACTCATTTTTTTTAAACTGCAATACAAATTCAGACTGCAAATCTATATTATAGCCAACACATATTTCTTAAGGCATATTAACCCATTTCTTAAATTGATACTCATAAACATTTGAACAAAACTTTCCTCTTATGACATTTATAAGATTTTTCATACTGTAGTTACCTGTTCCATCCATTTCATAACGTCGTTACTGGATCCATCTTTCTTCCAATAGTTGAAACGAAAATGAAAGCTGCACTCCAAACGTGCTGCCACCTAGCGGCGCCTAATATGAAACGGCCTATTCTACAAGCGCGAGCAGAAGGTCTAACAATAGCCAACATTGGTGGCAGACGAAAATCGAAATTGGAGATGCATTTTACTTTATTTTTTAGTCACAAATCAATAACAGCCGCATCAGAGATTGTTCTCGCTATTCCGCATAATACCGTCGAAGGACGAATAACGGTAATCGGAGTCTTCTGAAGCTGCATTTGTCAGTCAAAGCAGCGGCAACATTTCTGACCGCACGTGTTCATTTCAATATAAGTGCAAGTAGATCAAATATGGTGCTGTCGTACACACGCTAATTTTGTGGAATCACATACAGTTCTACTATCAACGGAGTACCCATAGCAGGGGCCAGGTGGTCATACCCCAATCGCCGAAACAATTAGGATCGTGGGGAACGGAGGACCAGTAACTGGCTGCCTGATTCACATAGTCACTGAGTACTTACAAAGGGCATAAAACAATACCTGTGTAACATTTTCCTTCCCAGTCCTATCTTTTAGCAAAGAAATGTGTCATAATTCAAATAGGATTAAGTTAGGAATTGTCCACTTCTGCTGCTGGCTGCAGCACAAGAGGTGACAGAGCAATGCAAATGTCATCATTTTCAATGTGCATGATGGCTAATGGCTGTCAAGTATTCAAAATAATAGTTGCCCGGTTACTAGACTAGGGTCAAATTGCATTTCATTGTTGCTCCTTTCTTGGCATCTCTGTCGTCATGATGAGTTGACCATTTCCTTTTCCGTTGTATTTCTTCTTACTTTTCTGTAACTACGTTCTCTGTCAGCAGTCTCCTATTCCTTCTATCAGTTGCTCTTTTCTCCACTCTTCCACCACTCGTTCTAGGTCACTATTAATGCAATCACACATCGCAATATCAATCTTCCTCGCCTCCATTTCCCATAAACTGTTTGGGTACCTGTTGTTTTTGCCAATTTATCATCTCCCATTCTTGCCACACGACCAGCCAATTTACTCGGCCATTGGCATAGAACATTTTTGCCACCCCAAGCTGTTTTTTCGCAGGTTTTCCGCACAACAAATATTATTTATATACAAGGTACAGTGCAAAATAGGTTTATTACAATGTAACGCAATAATAAATGAAAGAAAATGCAACAAAATGGCGAAATTGTCTCTCCATGTTATAGTGATAACTTGATTAAACCGTAGCCGCTACGGCTACGGTTTAATCAAACACAGTTACGTGTTAGCATAGACCATGTAACAATGTTCAGTGAATATACTGAAGCCATTAAGTATACTATTTAAGTTATTTGAGAATACCAGTTTTATTATTGAATACTATTTGAATCATTATATTAACCCATCTTGAGCATGTGACAACTTGACAACTTCCCATGGATCATGGCGTGGCACCTTTTAATTTTTGAGTAAATGAGAGTTTTTAGAGTCAGCTGGCACATTCTCCCTCACACAAGCCGAGGCTTGTGCACTGAAGTGCAGCCTTCTTGCATCTGTAGCACTTTCTGCAACCACTCTAGCAGCCACTTGAGATCAGCTCGTGGCATGATTGTGATGGTTGTGGCTCAGTTGGGCTCATAGATTCCTTCTATCTTCACCTACCCCCAGTCATTTTGTCTTCCCCAGATGTGAACACCCTGGTAGATTAATCTCTTGACATGCTCCTCTAGAGCAGCTCGGGTAGGCGGGATTTGCTGCACCGAGGTTTTTCGTGGACGGAGCTTCCTTCTTGCATAGTATGACAAACGTCTCAATTATATTCATTGCATCATCGGGAATCTCCTATGGTCCATCTGCAAGCATCAATAGTGCATCTGTCAGTTCCGACAGTGACTTCCATGTTGACTGTGCTGTCTACTTTCCATGTCCAGCAAAGCTGGACACAGTGTCGCAGCATGTCGAAGCATGGAACCTTGGTAGGGCACATGACATCTCTGGTCCAAGGCTCGCAGCTATTTGGTGGGCTGCCAGATAGCGAAAGCTCTTGCCAGTTCCGAATGCTAGCCACAGTTCACATCCAGGTTGTAAATGATTTATGGCAAACACAGCCATGACCGCATTATCGGTGTCAACAGTGCGAATGAGGATATGGTGGTGGCCATGCTGTGCAGCGTGTGATACGTGCAGTAGCGTACGACTATCAGCTTCTTCATGGCTGCATCGGGCCAGTGTACGGACATTCTGTAATAGCTGTGTGCTGGGTATCCCCTTCCCATCCGTGAGGACAACTTTCTTGTCTTCCTTGCAGAACGCCCGAAGGAGGACGCTGGACGGGAAACTGAATAGTTATGTCTTGTTGCTGTCAGCCCTCAGAAAATTCTGCCAGTTTCCTGGTACGGCGTCTTCCCCAAACACACGTATCCTTACACCCTTTCCGCGCTTGGCTCTTCTGTGCCTTTCAGGGAATCATCCTTGTAAGAATCCCAAACGAGGTCCGCACGTGACACACTGCGCAGCTGAGAAGAAATATATGGGATGAATACCTGCTTGGCATATTCATCAAATGTCTTGGCAGCTGCTGGATTCATCATCTGAATGATGATAGCACCACCAAGAACTATGCAGGTAGCATCAGGGGTCTTATTCTGAGATGGAGACTGGTCCTCCAGGCATGTCAGAATGTCACTCTTGGAACCACGTCGTAATCGCCCTCCGTCGGAGAGCGCTGGTGGCCATGCTTGATTCTAATGCTGAAAGAAGTCTTCCAGATTGCCATCTTTCGTTTGACAGCTAATGTAGAGTCGTGAGAACAGCTCGACATCACCTTTCATTGATGTCAACTGCTGTTTCTCCTTACATGCCGTCTTTGTCATTGAGCCAACAAACAATTTCAACCGATTGCGGTGGATTGTGTCATCAATGGGCTTCGTTCTCTCTACAAAACATTCCTTTGTGAATATTTGGAACTGTTGTTGGCCAATCTTATGTGCCTTCTTAACAGTCTCGACTGGGCTGGCTGGGCGATGGGTTGCCCAGTTCTTCCATTACGTTGACGAGTGAGCAGACGTCTTTCCTAAATAAATTTTGCACGCTTGCTGTCTGGTCATGGTGGACCACCTCGTCTCGTCTTCACATGAGCTGGTGTGCATCTTCAAAGTCCTCAATCAGCGCAGCAACCTTATGGCCAGCTACCATCCACCGCAGGAGGGCACTAGGTTTGTCTATAAGACCTACCGCCCCTCCATCACTCTTGATGCAAGCATTATTCTGCTCATGTGCTTGATCGATGGGGATTGCCGAGAAGACCCGGTTGGTCTTCTGAATCGTGAAATTTCCAGTTTTACATATATTCCGTTTCCGTTTCCATTTTCGATCCCGGCCTTGCTGTGCATTCACACATGTGGAACTATGTAATGCCATGTAATGCTATGTGAATCGCAGGTAGTTGTAACAAAATCAACACATTTCGAAATTACCGGTGGGTTTCTTAACCAATCGGGACACCTTTCATGGCAGAGCGTCCTCACATATCTCGTTGGTAGTTCAATAATGTAACGGAGATGAACTGGGATCCAGCGGGCATAGTTGGTGTGGTCCAGAGCAAAGAACCAGGGAGCTAGTTCTTGTCAGAGCATTGAGGTACATGCTGAAGGAGGACTGCCGCTGGGACCGCACAAAGACCAGTAAACACAGCTCCAAAGACATGACTGTTACCCAATGCTGGAATCTTCCCTCTGAGCATCATTCAAACCCCAAAGGCTCATCTTCTGCGTCTGTGTAACGGTTATTGTAAGCCCGATACTGTAGGATGTACAATGCAGCCGCTGTTACTTGGTGGGCACGTCTGGTGTGAGCAGCATGTGGTGTACGCAAGAAGGAGTCAGCAGTGCCTGCTGTTGTGATCTCCGCTTGTACCAGTGCTTCAACCCAGCCACTACTACTACTACTACTACTACTACTACTACTACTACTACTACTACTACTACTACTACTACTACTACCACTACCACTACCACTACCACTACCACTACCACTACCACTACCACTACCACTACCACTACCACTACCACTACACTACCACTACTACTACTACTACTACTACTACTACTTCTCTACTGCTACTGCTACTGCTACTACTACTACTACTACTACTACTACTACTACTACTACTACTACTACCACTACCACTACCACTACCACTACCACTACCACTACCACTACCACTACCACTACCACTACCACTACTACTACTACTACTACTTCTACTACTACTACTACTACTACTACTACTACTACTACTACTACTCTACTACTACTACTACTACTACTACTACTACTACTACTATACTTTAACATATTTATTTAACCTAATAATTAAATTAATTTATTTAGCTTATTTGTATATATGTATTTACATGTTTTATTTTGTTAAGGCCTCGAAGCAGGTGTTTAACTTGGAAACGTGGCGCCTTACAAATGTTTCCAATTTTTTGTTCTCGTAGTATTATTTTGTAAGATGGTGGCTACTACAGCAAACATTGTTTTTTATTTAGAAAAGTACAGTAACACATCTACACCTATGTAGAATGTTGATGTGTCATTATGGTACAATTAATTGTATTATTATTACATATTTTTATTTGGAGACATTTGCAAGGCGCCACCTCTCCGAGTTAAAAACCTGCTTAAAGGCCCTAACAACAAAAAACGTGTAAACACATATATACAAATAAGCTAAATTAATTAGTTTAAGTAATAGGTTAAATAAATATGTTAAAGTAGTAATAGTAGTAGTAGTAATAGTAGTAGTAGTAGTAGTAGTAGTAGTAGTAGTAATAGTAGTAGTAGTAGTAGTAGTAGTAGTAGTAGTAGTAGTAGTAGTAGTAGTAGTAGTAGTAGTAGTAGTAGTAGTAGTAATGGTTGGGTTGAAGCACTGGTACAAGCAGTTATTGTATGATAAATACGGCATCTGTTGTACCTTTCCCTGGACTAAATCAGAATTGCATGTTGTTGACTGTGATAAAGTTTCTGAATCTGCGCTCTAGGATCTTTTGAGCATAGACTCAGGAAACTGATTGAGAAAATATATATATATATATATATATATATATATATATATATATATATATATATTATATATATATATGTATATATATATATATATATATATATATATATATGTTTTATATGTAAATATATATGTATATAAATGTATATTAAAATATATATATGTATATAAATGTATATATATATATATATGTATATAAATTTTTAATAAACAAGTATGCGGCTAGCATACCTACATTAATTCCAATCGTGGCACGCTTTAATGATTCCGTTAACAGATACAGCCACGGTGGGCAGCGACTGAACATTACATATATTATCGTATCGGCTGTGCAATTAAAGGGGGAGTGAAGCGGCTGAACAACCACAGCCCAAACATAAGAACATATAATTTACAGCACTTGTCACCATAATTTGACAAGCACAGCGTCACGGTATATTTTTAATATTTTTTTAAACTGAGCTACTTTCAACACAGGGCGCTGCCATCTTGCCTAGGGCCTTTTCCGGTTTGACTGGCGTGTTGCCTACAATCCCGGAAGCCGCCAGTCGATAGGCGACGCAGCATAGCTCTCGCAAAAACGGGCCAAACGCATTAAAACAAACATAATTAAACACTGTAATGCACTGTATAGCTGATAGATATACTATGATTGTTAGTAAGCAACTTTTCACATACTTCCACGAAAGGATTCCTGCCGAAAAAGCAGGTTAGAGATGATGAAGTTGGCGTGTCCGCCGGCGGAAAGTTCGAAA
>JAODUO010000446.1:0-45000 GCA_025642075.2 Ridgeia piscesae
AGGAAGAGGAACAACCGATGGGATGTTTCCCCTAAAGTAGCTGGTTGAGAATAAACGGGAAGGACAGGGGGTATGGAAATTAGATTCATAGTCCTGAGAGGCCTATGCTACAATCTCAAGAGAAATGACAATGGGAACACTGATGTGGATGGGGTCCCAGGGGAGGTCCGATTGGTGGAGGGGACACGAAGAGCGGGGATAAGGAGAGTCCAAAGTAAATGTTGGCGTGACACGGGAGCGGACCCATTGTTGTTTATCGCTGTTGTGGAACTGATAAGCAGAAAGATTTGTATAAAAGTGATACTCCAAAAACTATTGTACGCAGCTGGTCTGGCAGTGGTAGCAGATGGGGAAGCAAATCTCCAAGAACAGTTCATAGAGTGGAAATATATTTTCAGCAGACATGGATTGAGAGTACGCTTGGTGAAGACGGAGGTAATGTGGGTGGGATTTAGAAAGAAAGAGCTGTAAATACACCTGGATGGGAAGAAGATTAAGCAGAGACAATGGAATCACTATTAAACACATTTGCTGACGGAGGTCTTAACATTGTAGATATTAGAACTAAAATATAATCTCTATTTGTCAAACAAGTTCTGCAATTAATTAAAGAGCATAGACCCAAGTAGACCTTCTTAGCAGTGTATTGGCTGGGTATACACCTTAAAGAGTATGTAGTTCAGTTCCGCCTTTACCCACCTTAAATGTCATGGTACTGGTTCACGTCCGGATAATCTAGTGGAGAGACAGGTCAATCGATGCCTTTTCGAAGACTTTCAATGTTATTAAAGATCATTTCTTTAAAATTTAAACTATTGCTTAGCTGTATCAGCTGACATGTTAAATGCGCTTCTTTCGAGTTTGACTTGCTCCGCGCAACATAATCGGCACATCCCATGATCGTTCGACAGACAACACGTGCGTGGACAGCCAGTCTCTGCCACGCCCCACGACCGTCGTCCGGTACAAAATTACGCAACATGTACAGGAGCGCCAGCGACCGATGTCGCTTCGATCAGCGCAGCAACTTGTCTCTTGTTTCGGCCGGCCGCATCTATTCACACTCATTCAACCGGATCGTGTTTACAAACACGCCGACGCTGATATAACCATTATATTATATATATATATATATATATATATATATATATATATATATATATATATATATATATATATATATATGACCGCTGGTAAGAACGTAGTTGTATTACAATGAAATTTAGCCGTATAATCCTGGTGGCCGATGGCGAGGGGACCGTATAAGAAGGGGACTACTGTATATGCGTCAAGTTGCAGAGTGTATAAAGTATCTGCAAAAATTCAATATGTACACATCGCGCTGTGTATTCATATAATTTATATATATATATATATATATATATATATATATATATATATATATATATATATATATATATATATATATATATATGATGATAGATAGATAGATAGATAGATAGATAGATAGATAGATAGATAGATAGATAGATAGATAGATAGATAGATAGATACGCGTATAGATATGCAGTTACTTTACACACTCTGCAAATTGAGTAGTCCCCTTCTTATACGGCCCCCTCGCTATCGGCCACCAGGATTATACGGCCACATTTTCATTGCAATAGCATTTTCAAATACAAACTACGTCTCACCAGCGGCCACCCGGCTAATGTGGCCAATGATCAGGGTTGGGTGAAGAATCTTCCCCTCTTCAGCCAATCGCTAGTCAAATTCTGCAATCTTTAACCACAAATCAAAAACAAATTAAGAAGTCCTACCATATACACTCGTCGTTCTTGACAAAACATCACATAGACGGTATTGTTGCAATGTTAGATGTCTCAAATGTTGACAGCGTGTGTGTGTGATTAAAAAGGAGCGACCAGTTTGCCTTGAAACAGGGGCATTTATCGATGGTTCCCCTCACCAGAGGCCATCTGCCTTATAAGGTCACTTTGCGTTTGCTGAAGGGTTGGTCATATAAGACGTTGACTACATGCATACAATTTACAAAGTACATTTTCTAACACTCCACTGGTATGGGGATTAGGATCAACAGTCAAGAATTAATAGTAAACAGCTCAAAATCATATCACACACACATACAGAGTGGATTGTAAGGGATGGGAAGACACAGTAGGGATGGTAAGGGATGGCCACCGAACTTCCAACCTATTTCGGGAAGGAGATGTGATTTCCCAGTGCTTCAACAGTGAAAGGAGTTTACTCTCCTCCCTAGCCAGAATACTTTGTATTTGGAGCCAGAATAATTTAAAGTTGTTATATACACGGATTACAGGGGCGGGTCTTGAGAAGTTTTATGGAGGGACGACCATCTTCTTGAATACACAAGACAGTGTGTTATATATGGAGGAGACATTCACTTGAAATTGTGTGGACTGACCCGGAGCGTCTTCACGATGCGAAATCGGAATGGCGAGGGAGGGTAACAATTACGGGGTATTGTTAAAGAAAATTGTTTACATTTTCGCTGTCGGCCCTTACTCATATCGGAAGACAAGACGGGGAGTGGGAATTGCTATTGAAATATGATCACGACGACGTTCACAACTTCAAGACTTGTAGGGCGGAATATCTATGCGGATGGGGTGTCACTTCAGATTCAAAACGCGTCAGGGCGCGGTTTTCTAAACCAGACTTTGAACGCCTGAATTTCAATGGATTAGGGACCTGCTTGTGAAGTTGATTTGTATACCCATATGAACGCTCAGCATATTTCTGCCCATACTAATTGACCACCATGTCCATTATTGTGTCCAGCGTATACTATTGTTTAACCTTTACATACGAATGCAGTGATTGTACATTAAATATTGTATACAAATCCGGTCTGATCCTTTCTCGGACATCGTTGTGTTGAAAAAATTATGAATGGATGAGGATTCACGATGACTATCAAACTGCGCCGAACTTAAACATATCAATGGGGTGCATGTTAGCACAACTCATGATATGTTATATTGTGGAAGTGAAAACGTTTATCAAGTTTGGTGCGGTGCGTTTTGTGAGATGTCAATACCTTCGTTCGTGTCTATTATAATCTTCCTACCCCTACATTGTTTGCACGACAGTTTAGAAGCAAACGGTACACGACTTCATTGCTTTTCAGTTTGGGTATTTTACGAAATGGTACATGGAATGGTGTAAAAGCACCGTCAGCAATCAACCAGTCATTTAGGTAAAATAAAAATTACTTCGATCTTGTTAAAATACCTGCAGTTGAAAGAATATGCAAGCCGGCCAGCCAACCTCTAACCCCTGTCGGGGAGGAAGCGGTGTGATTTCACAGTGCTTCAACAACGAAATGAATTTAAACTCCTCCAGACCATGGTTACCTAAAATAAATTACGACGATCTGCACGTGTTAACTCTTGAAATGCAACATACGATATTATGAATAATGTCACCGTCTCTAAGGCTCAGCAGCCGCTTCGTCATCTTGAATGGTGTCTGACGTCTCGTCTCTTTTGCTCGAAGTTCGCGAACAATGCTTCCTCGAGTTCTCGTCGCCGTGACGCAAGCATTGAAGAGCTCGTAGTCCATATCTCGTTGTCATTGTGGATATTTTCTGCAACAGTAATGAAACGGCGTATTAGTAATTATAAATAATAAGACGATGAAGCGGTCGAAGAATTGGAAAACGAGGGGGAAAATTAGAAAATGACTTCTACTTCGTTCACGTTGGCCGGCGGAGGCGGCAATGACGTGATCACTGATTATGTCAATCCGCAGCTGCGCAAAGCACAACTTCGTGGTAACGTCACTGTCGTGCCAGTGTACGCATGCGCCAACATACACAACGGTGCTCGTCCAAACGCCTCTACTAATGGAGGGCGTGCTGTCAACTTGGTTGTATGGCCGATTATGCCACAGTTACACTTCCCGGATGGGAATGTGTAATTTGTTTTTTAGAAATTACTTTTTTCTCGACATTCACCTGCTGTGAGTTCAGTCCATTTGAGGAGTCAGATTTCCAGGATTGTTGCTTGCGTCCAGTTCTAAATATTGACGGGTGTCGTACATAGAGAAGAGGCGTTTTACGACTTTCGAAGAGTGCAGTTGCTGCCGAGACTTCTTTTGCACGGCTGTAACATGCTCTGTATTGCTGCATATATTTATTCATATAACATTGGTGCATATATTTTACAATCTTCAGTTTGTGTCGCTTTGTAGTTCTCCTAAACAGGGACTGAATCTAATTACTTTCGCTATGTTGTCTTTCCATTTCTTAATTATGAGAAAGGCTACTCCTGCTTGGCCGTTGTATGTCCTGGAATGGTCTAATAGGTGGCCACTTTGTAATCTGTTCTCGGTAAATTTATACTTTAGTTCTAGTATCTGTTCATATCTTAGTAGTGATCGCACGTTATATGTTGCTATTTTTGTTTAGCAATTATGGAAACAATGTTTCTGTTATATTGTGTGAATTTCAGTGAAATTCGGTAATACACCCTAACCAAGTATGATGATGCCATAGAGTAGAAAATTTGCAACATACTGCCAGCAAGACTACCGAGGCACCTTTATGAGAAAAGAGACCTGATGCTGCCCTTTGCAAAAAATGGGTGTTCACTCACCAAGCCTCCCTGGATAGGATGGCTATGGTTATGTTTTGACATGTTTCGGGTTGCCATATATATAATTTCGCAAAACACCCCGTTGTCGACGCCCAAAAACTTGGATGAGTATGGAGTGCAGCCGTTGACACAGTACTCCACGGTCGGCGCATCCACATTGCAAGGTAAGATTTTTTAGTTAATTAGTTCATTAATGACTGGTTATCTTTGCATTTCAGGTGCCTCACGTGGTCGTCCTGTACGCTGATGGAATCGCTATGCTTCGACGCGTTGCTATTCAGGTCCGTTTTTTTTATACTAGAGCGGGTTGGCATGAGTACGATTGCAGTGGGCGTGGATATATGTTATTAAATCATAAACACTGTTTTGTCAGCCAACGGATGTGACAAAACAGCGACCAATATTTCCAGGCGACGAATACTTTCCAACGACACCCGACCCCCCCCCGACCACCCCGTCCCGTCCGGTCTTTCTTTCTTCGAGCGCGAGTCAGGGGATAGGCGGGGTGTAGGGGTAGTGCTGAAGGGGGGCGGAGGTTCTCAGCCCCCAAATTTATTTCGTTAAGGAGAATATAATAATGGAATTAGCTACTTTTAAAAGGTCAGTACTTAATTGCCACACAAAGCGTCACTGTCACTGTCTGCTGCTTAAATAGTCCTGTAAAATTTGAATGTGTAAATCCATGATGGCCACCATATGACAGGCTTGGGGTACCCCTAAAAAGCTGAAAGAATGGCACAGTGTGTTTTATATTTTAGCATGACTTCTGTCCCCAGTTACAGTCCTCTAAGTTATGAAATAAGAAAAACATATTTCGTTTTCCCCTCCCTTAACTTCCGTTTACCCTAATGGCCATTTGGTAAGCCGCGCCATTTTACAGTTTCCTCAGTAGGTGTGTTGTGGCATTACCACATTCTTTATGGACCCAATTTGTCTGAGTACATTGCTACTGTATATTCTCTTATCTACTCTATTGTACTTCATTTCATTTACCCATCAAACCATAAATCACCCTATTTGGTAGTCTGACTGTGATATACACAATTGTGGTAATATGATTATTTCATTTAATTGAATGCCTTTATTTCATTAGAATTATGTTTTATTAATCATGCCATATATGCATCCACATTGGACATGGTAATATGAGCAAAGAATACGTTATGGACAGTACTGTACACGTGTAAAAGAAAAGGACCCGGGAGTTACAATTAGTGCCGACATGACAGTTTCGGAGCAATGTGGACTTGCTGCTGCAAAGGGCAACCACATATTAGGGCTAATTAGAAGGAACTGTGCATACATGGAGAAGACATAAATCATACCATTGTACAAGGCAATAGTTAGGCCACACTTGCAATATTTCATTGAGGCATGGAGGCCATAATATTATGATAAGAACTTATATAAACAGTTATGCTATGAAAGACACGTGTTACAATGTGAATTGACAACATTAGAAACTAGAAGATTAAGAGGAGACCTAATAGAAGTTTTTAAGATATTGAATGGATATGAAGATATTGATAGCAACATGTTTTCAAACTAAACGAAGATAGTATGACAAGGGGGCATAAGGCACGTTAGTCAAGCCATACTGTAGGTTAAATAAAAGAAAATTATCCTTCTCACCAGAGAACAATAAATGATTGGAATCAATTAAGTCGTGATTGTGTAAATGCCAGCAGTGTGAATATGTTTAATAATAATGTTGACAATTGTCTGGCAAGGGTGGGCTATACCTAGGTTGAACACTTATTTTTTAAAGAAATTATTTTAATCTGATTAAAGATGTGAGAAAGATAATTTAGTCGACCATGAACACGGTTCTGAATCGCTGGATGAAAGCGACACAGTGTCATATGCTGTCCAGATCGCAGTGTTGTCTATGAGCTCTGAGATGAGATATTTGATTCGACTATGTTGTGTTACATGGTTACCATATTTGATTAAATGTGTTGTTTTGTAGACATAATAATCAAACTTAGCTGTCGTAATTTGACAGCTCTGATGCTAGGCTGCACAAAAACATCATTTATGCTCACTCCACACTACATATGTGCTCACAGAAATTCAGACAACCTGCATAATGCTGTTTCTATAAGGTACTGTTTGGTCGCACGGGGAATGGCGGACGAACACCTTATTGTGGTCTTACATCGGCTGATGACGTCAACTGACCGATCCCCTAATGAGTCTTATGCAAGACTCCACCCTAGAGATAATCAGTCGTGACTGATTTACACTACCTGCATGTGAGAGTAGTCACAACTCGGGACCTACTTCAAGACCGTCGCAACTCACCATAACACACAATTAAGAAGTGTATCGTCTCTTCACGATTCAATAACAGCAGAACTCCCCAGAAGTCCAAGTTCGGCTTGGTAGCAAACACGTTTTTATTCCTCCCAACACAATACAAACATCTTCCATGCTTCTCTTCCCCTTCCTTCCTTCTCTCCTAACTTCATAGGTTTATATTCTATCTGCCAAGAGGCAGTCACTAACTAGACATGCATTTCCTTATTTAGTTAGGCTCTCTGGGCCACTCTCTGGCTAAGCTTCGGACAACGATCGGACTACGCTCTAGGTAGGTCCGAGAGATAATAATAAGCTGGCTGTGGCGTGGGGTTCATTCCTTCTAGAAGGTTCTGCCTATTCTCCTAAGTATAGCACCACTGGTACATAACCATCTTCTTCCAGCAATGCGTCTAAGACTAAGGTCAACTTACTAGCGAACCATTAACGTCATCAGCCACTAGTCCAGCACATTAGTCCACGCTAATAATATATCTATGACTTCTTGTAACTTTGCTCAATCCTTCGTGCTTTCATATTTTTGCTTCAAAATAAATCCTTACGATTCTTACAGGCTGATCGCATATACTGATATAGGCCATATATAGCGCTCCTTTAAAATTGATAACTGGTGGCGCCACTCGACGGAGCATACATAAACAACCGTCTCGATTACGGCGCATGCGCAATTTATATGGCTGCCGCATTCATCCGGCGATGCAAAGTTTGAGATTACGTGTTTATTTCACACCGTTGTGGGTATATTTTGAATGTAGTCTGATGACGCATTTTTTACAATTTGCTGAAGCAGCCTGTATATACATATAATAAGTGGTATGCATGAATTCGAAAGTGGTGTGCATTTATCGACGGCGTCCTCATTATCGTTCGCTTTCCATCTATCATTCATTCTGTCTTTCTGATGCATGGCCACCTTCTAGGCTGCATAGATTTTGGGTGAATAGTTCGTCATTTTGTATACATATATATACACACCTGATGTTAATTTTGGGCACTTGTATAGAATTCGAATTCACCTAAATTTGCCATTACGGCCGTATATTTGCAAACATTTCATATCACAATAACCCTACCTCTAGACTAGTCTACCCCAATGGCTAATCATTCCCAGATATATTTATGTTTTACAAAATATTGCGCTCCAGTTTGTGTCAGCCGCAAGCACAGTGGCTATATATTACTATGCTGTGCACTTGGAATGAATGATAAACAGAGTTTGTTTACACCGACTGTTAACTCAACAGGTTGTAATAAATGGATCAGCATCCAAACCAATTAAAGTCACCTCAGGGGTACCACAGGGAACTGTACTGGGGCCCTTACTTTTCTTACTTAACACAAATGATCTACCCAACAATCTCACTTCAAACGTTCGCCTTTTTGCAGATGACTGCCTACTATATCAACCAATTAAATCAGACAATGACATTTCTCTCCTCCAAAATGATCTAATCAAACTTGAGGAATGGCAAAACACCTGGCTTATGAAATTCAATCCCACCAAATGCTTCACAATGACATTAGCCTCAAGAAAACCGACACCAAATATTTACACCTTCTGTGGCCAACAACTTAAATCTGTTCAATCACATTGTTATCTTGGTGTACAAATATCAAATACATTAAATTGGACAGCACAATGCAACTCAGTCGCTAGGAAAGCACAACAGACTCTAGGAGTCATTAGGAGAAATCTAAACAAATGCCCAACCCACATTAAGTCAATAGCCTACACAACCCTTGTCCGACCAATACTTGAATATGCATCAGCATCATGGGATCCACACTGCCTAAAACATATTAAAACCTTAGAAAGAATCCAAAGACAAGCTGCCAGATTTTGTACACATAACTATTCTAGAGAACCAGGAACAGTAACCCAACTTTTTAAAGACCTCCAGTGGGACACCCTCCAAACAAGAAGAAAAATTAAAAGACTTAGCATAATATACAAAATGGAACATAACCTTATAGATATCCCGCTAGATCACTATATCCAACACAACACTAGAACCTCACGTAAACATGACAGTCAGTTCTTGCAAATTAGATACTCTGCAAACATATTTGGAAGCAGCTTCTTCCCAACAACAATTAAGGAATGGAATTCTCTCCCCTCAAACACTGTCTCAAGTAAATCACTAAAATCATTTCAGAATAGTTTAATCCAACATTTTAACAATTAAGTCAGATGACCCACCATGCGCACTGGCGTGATGTGTCCCTAGGACATTTTGCCAGTTAAGATACAGATACAGACTGCACCGTCTTTTCGACCTCAAACGTTTGCTAAGATGCTGTGTTTATAAAACATAGATATGCATGGGATGATGTTAAATGATTGAATTAACAAAATGATGTATTAAATATTGGCCAAGGTACTGTTATAACAACAGAATTGACTTGGTCAGTGTTGTAGGTGACCATGTGGCCAGTGTTGTAGGTGACCATGTGGCCAGTGTTGCTGGACATGCCCCGTGATGACTGTAAGCGTCAGTTGCGGCGGCTGGAGCTGGACGCGTACGCCACTGTGATGACCGCATTCCGGGCCCAGGGCAACCTGGACGCAGTCCGCAGGCAGATCCTCACAGACCTACAGACGGTCCTCAGGTAGGTGGACCTAGGGCAGGTGTTAGAGACCTAGGACATAGTGTTTGTGACTTTACACTTTGTGCAGTTGTTAGCAACTTTACACTTAGTGCAGTTTGTGAGTTGTGACTTGTTAGATACCTATCACCTAGTGTTAGTGACTTTACACTTAGTGCAGTTATTAGAAACCTAGAGCTTGTGACTTTATGCTTAGTGCAGGTGTTAATGACTTTACACTCAATGCAGTTATTAGAGACCTAGGTCAGGTGTTCGTGACTTTACACTTGGGCAGGTGTTTGGGAGTTTACACTTAGTGGAGGTGTTAAGATCTTAGTGCAGGTGTTAGTGCCTAACGAATGTTTTTGGTACTTAGTGAATGTCTATGTAAGGTAACAAGCCTTTCTGATTTATTTATTTTAATTTTACGTCATTTACTCAGACAAAATATCCAGATATCAGTATGTTTGGGGGACCATTTTACTAAGGTAATGACTTTGTAAATAAATTAATCATTACACAAACAGACTATTGATTTTACGGACATTTTATAAAAATTAATGGGCGAAATCAATTTTAAAATGTCAATAACAGAATTGGCTGTTCACAGCTCATGAACATGAGCTGTTCACGGCCAATTCTGTTTTTAAATTGACATGATCCCATTAATTAATGAAACAATCTCTCTGGTGGTGATATTTATTTTGTAAAAGTTCACCTTGAAATACGATGGTTATCATGATAAGTGGTTTGTGGCTTGTAGCATTTCATCGGAGAGACATCGCGCTGAGGTGAGGAGAGCTGTGAATGACGAACGGCTCTACACAATTGCAGAGAAGTGAGTCGTGATATACATAATTATTGGAAGGAAACAAAAGACAATTGTGTGGGTCAATGAAGCTAAAAGAGAATGCTATTTGTATTTAATTAAGGCCTAAACAAATTTACAGTGGATTTTGTTAAAAGATGGTTTTCCTTATTTTAGTCGGACAGTCTCCAGGAGAGCATTCTGGGAAGTGTTTACCATACTGCCGAAGAAATGCCTTTCATGTAAGAATTGACCTTGTAGGATGGGGTGTGCGGGTGATGCGAATGAGAAGTGGGTGGCCGAGGGGCGACGACTTGTACCCCTCCTACCCCGTCTAGTGCCCCAGACCGCATTCACAGCTGCTGCTACGAACGCTGCCAACCTACAGGCTGAGAAGAATCTTGCCATGTGTCCCCCGGCCGACACACCCTTCCTAGAGGGTAGGTAACACTACCCCCAACAGACACCCTCTTCCTGCGGGTAGTACACACTCCCCCTTATGTACACCCTCAGCCTAGAGGGTTGATACACACCACACCACACTACACCAGACCATACCACACTACAGTGATTACACTAAAAGGACTTCACTACACTATAATTCACTACACAACACTATAGTGACTATGCTACACTATAGTGACTACATTACAATACACTATAGTGACTACGCTACACTATAGTGACTACATTACAATACACTATAGTGACTACGCTACACTAGTGACTAGTATGTAATTTATTAAATTGTCCAGTTAAAAGTTCAAATAAAACCAAATTTTTATTTAGATTTTTGTGCATCAGACATATTGCACAAGATGTATTTTACAAAACCTACATAATTGGTCATTTTTTAATACAATAAATTACCTATGATGTTATGTTATATACAATGCTACAAGAATGTCGCAATGTCACAAGTTGTCATTGTGTTTCAGCAAACATTGGCAGCTCTGGCCTGTCTGCATCTATCCCTGTCAGCCGTGGAGGCGGGGCCAGTCACGTGGGCGGGGCCAGCCATGTGGGCGGGGCTAATCATGTGGGCGGGGCCAGTCAAGGAGGTGGGGCCAACCATGGAAGTGTGGCCAGTCATGGGGGTATTGACAGCCACGGGGGGAGGGCAGGTTACATGAGTGGGGCAAGTGGAGGCTTGACCACTGCGGGAAACGTCGTCGTACTGCCCAATGGAATGTCCATCCACATCAAAGGTGAGTGGCGGTCACTTCAGGTGGTCTAGTTCAGTGGAAGAACTGGAGGAAATAAAATATTCTTATGTATATTGTTATGCTGTATATCACCTGTGCTGTATGTCACCTGTCCTGTGTGTCACCTGTGCTGCATGTCACCTGTCCTGTTTGTCACCTGTCCTATGTGTCACCTGTGCTGTATGTCAACTGTCTGTTATGTCACCTGTGCGGTATGTAAATATGTCACCTGTGTTTTTTGTCACCTGTGCTGTTTGTCAACTGTCCGTTATGTCATCTCTGCTGTATGTCAGTATGTCACCTGTCCTTTGTGTCACCTGTCCTGTATGTCACGTGTGCTGTATGTCACCTGTCCTGTATGTCACGTGTGCTGTATGTCACCTGTCCTGTTTGTCACCTGTGCTGTATGTCACCCAAGTTGTATGTCACCTGTCATGTTTGTCTCCCATGCTGTAGATCACCTGTGCTGTACGTCATCTGTCCTGTGTGTTTAGGTGGCACAGATACCGATATCGACCTGCCTCAGCCACCTGGTGGTAAACGCCGGAGACGCAGTAGTTCGACGGAGAGTCTGCTGGTGGGGCGTCAACTCACCCCCACCTCATCTGTGCGCCCCGCTCACCTCCCACCCTCCAACCCCACACAGAGCATCGCCCCCCTCAAGGTGGGCCTCTCCAAGGGGCAACTAGTGAAGGGGGTACCCACTCAGACCCAGAAAGTGATCATTGTTTCTGGATCAGTGACGGGCGCGCCAACAATGTTGCCCAAGACTTATATGGGCGCCAAGAGCGTCGTCACGGCGACGTCGTCAGCGACAAGCCTCATTTCACATGTGAAAGCAGCGACACCTGGTGGCAGTGGAGGAGTGATGGCCGCAGGGAAGAATGTCACTACTCCAGGTAGGTGGCAGCACTGGTGGGAGACAACGATGGCTGTCATTGTAAAGTTATTATTATTATGTAGTTTTACAATTGTTCACATGTTAATACCTTTAATATGTTTTCACTGTCAAATGTTTAATATGTTCAATGAGAATATACCTTCTTCAATTAAAGAAAACTTTTCCATTTGTTCTTTTATAACTAACTATTCTATGCAGTATAAACTGTCTTTACAAAAACACACTATTTGTCCAAACAAACTATGAATTTTTTATTTCTGAACTTTAAGTGTCACTATGGCCCAGTCTATTTATGCGGCATTGCTTCAATTTCCAATGCGTGGCCTCAGACGCAAAGACAAGATGACTCTTCATGACAATTTTTCTACATTATAAGCTGTGCCCCTTTTGACTCGCAACTGACAGTGATGGCCTAAGTTCTTTTACCTGTAGCAATTTTTTGTTTTTGACAGGTGGCAACACCTTGATGACGACATACTCGTCCAGTCAACTGCGACCCTCAAAACCAGTCCAGGTAAGTCACCTGTTCAGAGAGTTGTGTGACGTCAGAGTATTGTTGCTGTGTGTTGTGTCTGAGCAGTACATTGATGCGAGTGTTGTTGTAATACAATGCTTTGGTCTTGCAGTACACCGATACTGACACTGTGTGACAGGTTGTATTTGTGTGACACTGTGTGACAGGTTGTATTTGTGTGACACTGTGTGACAGGTTGTGTTTGTGTGACACTGCGTGTGACAGGTTGTATTTGTGTGACACTGTGTGACAGGTTGTATCTGTGTGACACTGTGTGACAGGTTGTATTTGAGTGACACTGTGTGACAGGTTGTATTTGTGTGACACTGTGTGACAGGTTGTATTTGTGTGACACTGTGTGACAGGTTGTATTTGTGTGACACTGTGTGACAGGTTGTATTTGTGTGACACTGTGTGACAGGTTGTATTTGTGTGACACTGTGTGACAGGTTGTATTTGTGTGACACTGTGTGACAGGTTGTATTTGTGTGACACTGTGTGACAGGTTGTATTTGTGTGACACTGTGTGACAGGTTGTATTTGTGTGACACTGTGTGACAGGTTGTATTTGTGTGACACTGTGTGACAGGTTGTATTTGTGTGACACTGTGTGACAGGTTGTATTTGTGTGACACTGTGTGACAGGTTGTATTTGTGTGACACTGTGTGACAGGTTGTATTTGTGTGACACTGTGTGACAGGTTGTATTTGTGTGACACTGTGTGACAGGTTGTATTTGTGTGACACTGTGTGACAGGTTGTATTTGTGTGACACTGTGTGACAGGTTGTATTTGTGTGACACTGTGTGACAGGTTGTATTTGTGTGACACTGTGTGACAGGTTGTATTTGTGTGACACTGTGTGACAGGTTGTATTTGTGTGACACTGTGAGACAGGTTGTATTTGTGTGACACTGTGTGACAGGTTGTATTTGTGTGACACTGTGTGACAGGTTGTGTTTGTGTGACACTGTGTGACAGGTTGTGTTTGTGTGACACTGTGTGACAGGTTGTATTTGTGTGACACTGTGTGACAGGTTGTATTTGTGTGACACTGTGTGACAGGTTGTATTTGTGTGACACTGTGTGACAGGTTGTATTTGTGTGACACTGTGTGACAGGTTGTATTTGTGTGACACTGTGTGACAGGTTGTATTTGTGTGACACTGTGAGACAGGTTGTATTTGTGAGACACTGTGTGACAGGTTGTATTTGTGTGACACTGTGTGACAGGTTGTATTTGTGTGACACTGTGTGACAGGTTGTATTTGTGTGACACTGTGTGACAGGTTGTATTTGTGTGACATTGTGTGACAGGTTGTATTTGTGTGACACTGTGTGACAGGTTGTATTTGTGAGACACTGTGTGACAGGTTGTATTTGTGAGACACTGTGTGACAGGTTGTATTTGTGTGACACTGACAGTTGTATTTGTTTATATACTGATTGAACAGTAAAGTCTTATCCGTCTAGTATGAGTTGATGCTCTCGTGTACCAGTGATGCTGTTTGATGAGTAGTGTAGTGATACGTGTGCTGTGTGTTGATGAGTAGAGTGGTGTTTGTGCTGAGTTGAGCAGTAAAGTGTTATGTTATGAGTAGTATAGCGATACGTATGTGTGTGTGTGTGCGCGTGCGTGTGTGTGTGATGTGTTGAACAGTATGGTGCTGTGTGTTTAGCAGTACAGTGATGCATGTACTATGTGTTTAGCAGTACAGCGCTGTGTATTTAGATGTGTTTAGCAGCACAGTGATTCAGGCATTGAGCGTGCTGTGTTGAGCATTACAGTGATGCATGTGTTTAGCAGTACAGTGCTGTGTGTTTACCAGCACTATGTTATGTTTTGAGCAGTACAGTCGAGGCACCATGGTCATCCCAGTCGGTTCTCCTCTCCAGCAGTCGACTCCCGTTTCCTTCCATGGCGTCCACGGGAAGCTCACTCCCAAACCCGCCATCCACATCAAACAGGAGGGAAGTAAGTGTCTCTCTCCCTCAAATTCCCATTCAGTGTTGCAAGCCAGGGAAAATCCAGAATTCCCTCTGACTCCAGGAATACCAATAATTCCCCACCTGACCATTCCACAGTTAATTATTTGTTCTTCCAAAATTGGCCTATACCCAAATTGCTTGAATATCTGTGAGGTGATACATCAGACGTGGGGGCAAATACATTTGTATTTGAAAGGATTTAAATACTTTTTAAAAGTATTTGTAATTGTATTTGTAGTTGATGTTTAGGAATTAAAAGTATTTGTATTTAAATACTTTCCTAGAGTATTTGACATCTGCAAATACTTTTTTTCAAATGCGTTGTCAGTATCAAGATGTCTGTTTCAAGATCACATATAATGACTGCCAAACTGATTACCTTCACTGCAACTTCACCCAACTGTGCTAATTCCTGAAGAAGACACTTAACAGCAAGTGACCCCCTTGACCGTGAAAGTGACCACAACTTTTATTTGCACAGAACCATAGAATGGATTAGCACCTGCCAGTGGCCATTGGTCAATATCCCCTTTGTTCTTTAGTCAGGTTCCAAGCTAACACAGGGCTACTCTGGTCTCCAGGCTGTCTTTCAGGTTGAGCTGTCAGTCCCTGTCACACTTCCTCAGAAGATCCTAGCAGTCGTTAGCAGTGTCTCAGGTTGAGCTGTCAGTCCCTGTCACACTTCCTCACAAGATCCTAGCAGTCGTTAGCAGTGTCTCAGGTTGAGCTGTCAGTCCCTGTCACACTTCCTCACAAGATCCTAGCAGTCGTTAGCAGTGTCTCAGGTTGAGCTGTCAGTCCCTGTCACACTTCCTCACAAGATCCTAGCAGTCGTTAGCAGTGTCTCAGGTTGAGCTGTCAGTCCCTGTCACACTTCCTCACAAGATCCTAGCAGTCGTTAGCAGTGTCTCAGGTTGAGCTGTCAGTCCCTGTCACACTTCCTCACAAGATCCTAGCAGTCGTTAGCAGTGTCTCAGGTTGAGCTGTCAGTCCCTGTCACACTTCCTCACAAGATCCTAGCAGTTGTTAGCAGTGTCTCAGGTTGAGCTGTCAGTCCCTGTCGCACTTCCTCACAAGATCCTAGCAGTCGTTAGCAGTGTCTCAGGTTGAGCTGTCAGTCCCTGTCACACTTCCTTACAAGATCCTAGCAGTCGTTAGCAGTGTCTCAGGTTGAGCTGTCAGTCCCTGTCGCACTTCCTCACAAGATCCTAGCAGTCGTTAGCAGTGTCTCAGGTTGAGCTGTCAGTCCCTGTCGCACTTCCTCACAAGATCCTAGCAGTCGTTAGCAGTGTCTCAGGTTGAGCTGTCAGTCCCTGTCGCACTTCCTCACAAGATCCTAGCAGTCGTTAGCAGTGTCTCAGGTTGAGCTGTCAGTCCCTGTCACACTTCCTCACAAGATCCTAGCAGTCGTTAGCAGTGTCTCAGGTTGAGCTGTCAGTCCCTGTCACACTTCCTCACAAGATCCTAGCAGTCGTTAGCAGTGTCTCAGGTTGAGCTGTCAGTCCCTGTCGCACTTCCTCACAAGATCCTAGCAGTCGTTAGCAGTGTCTCAGGTTGAGCTGCCAGTCCCTGTCACACTTCCTCACAAGATCCTAGCAGTCGTTAGCAGTGTCTCAGGTTAAGCTGTCAGTCCCTGTCACACTTCCTCACAAGATCCTAGCAGTCGTTAGCAGTGTCTCAGGTTGAGCTGTCAGTCCCTGTCACACTTCCTCACAAGATCCTAACAGTCGTTAGCAGTGTCTCCTCTGAGGGCAACAAAGGCATCTTATTATGGACCTCCTGGCTTAACAACAGATTATGACTTTTACCTCTGTGGATAGAGAATTCTGAGTCAGTTGTCACTGTGATGTAATTAGCAATAACAAGATTCCCCAGCACTGGTCTGTCTGTCATTGTATGAGCGAAACACTAATTATGTCTATAAACCAGATGTCATGATCTATGATTTGCTTTGCTTTTACCTATATAGTAATATATCCTGAAAATGAAAAGTATTTGAAAAAAGTATTTGAAATACTTTTCAATGTATTTGTATTTAAATACTTTGCATATAAATGTATTTGTAATTGTATTTGCATTTGAATCCCTCAAAAGTACTTGTATTTATATTTAAATACATTTCAATGTATTTGACCCCCCATGTCTGTACAACATATATATATTAGCATTAGAGTTCAACCTTTCAGAGGAACACTTTTTTGTCATTATTGATTGAAAACAGCATCCAGCAACAATATATATCGCCCAGTGAATCAGTTCTGAAGTGCTTTAACATACTTTCTTAGATATTTACGACTGAATCACAAATTTAGGCAGAAATCACTATAAAATAAAATGATGGGTGGGCACGTGTCTACATATAGCTGTGGGTAAAAAAGTTAACGCGTTAGAGTTTGTGCACAACAGTGTCTGGTTGTTTGACCTCTGACCTGGTTGACCTCTGACCTTGTGTCGTAGGCATGAAGATCATCACCCAGGCCATGCCGTCTGCGTCCACAAGTAAGATTCTCCCCAAACCTACGAGTGCCGCCAGCTGTTCTATTGTTGCCATGTCGACGGCCCCATCAGCCGTAACCATGGCAACGAAAACGCAAAACATTGGTGGTCAGTATTTGCTATGTTCATGTGCACGGATGGTTGCTTACGCTCATAATTCGTTGCAATGTCAACTACCAAATTTGTATTTTTATTCTGATTAAAGCATAAATTTGTTAAAGAAGGTTGTAATTAGTATACAGTTATATGTGTAGCCAAAATCGAGGTGATTTGTGTTGTATTTGCGTCGTCTGTTTTGTAATTATATATATATATATATATATATATATTTTATATATATATATATATATATATATATATATATATATATATATATTATATATAATCTAACACAATTTTACACAGTAAAGTTAATACTTTTTTGAAATAACAATTTCAGATGTGAAAATTAACATCTTGCATTAGTGAAAAGTGCCATGTTATATTAGTGATGTATAGTGTAAAATAATTGGTGACATTCAAGGTTGTGTATTTACTCAGTGATATTTGTAAGACAATTACCGTAAATCCTGTATTACTAGCCGCACCCGTAATTAAAGCCGCACCCCGACTTTTGACCTAAATGCCGAATTTCTTCCGCACTGTTTGATATCGGCAAAATCCTTATTTAAAGCCGCACCCCGACTTTGAGCTCAGACCATTAACTGCGTGCGACATACTGCCGTAGAGCACGCAATTTGGAAACATTTTAATGTTTCATAAAAGTCAGAACTTTGCTAATAATGATCATAAATGAATAACTGAAAGTCTCATTATTGTAATGCATTTATAATTACAACACAATATGTATTTTAATCGGAATATTACTCCGTGAATTAGGAAAAAAACGGGAACAAAAATAACCACAATTTCACCATGCTATCAGAACATAATTGGGTGGCAGAATGTCCATACATCCAACGAATAAAATGTAGCCACATATTTAAGCTATTCAATGGTGTTAAAATTGTTAAAAATTAATATGTTAAGAAGTTTTTGTTTTATAGGATTGTATGTAGAACCATGCATAATGCTGGCACCTATAAAATGTACGCTACCCATCCTCTCCCAGGCCTGTGTATACTTCAATGACGCTTCCTTGCCGGCTAGCAACAATGTAATAACTTGGCGTCTCCGCCAGCGTTGGAACGGATGTAACACATGTTTCTCAGACAGTCGTCCCTTAATTAGGCCACCAGCCACCCGTGTTTGTCCAGGCATTGCCCAGGCACAGGGAAGTCGGGGTTACAACATTGTAGAAAACAAATGCAATTAACTCGGTCGTCAGTGGCTGGGAAGCCCTGGTAGAGTGTGGTGTTATTTTGACAATCGGCATGAAGCCTGGCTTTTATAGATGTGTGAACATTGTTCTTGGAACTGAGATTAAAACTAATGTGAAAACAGATGGCGTGGGATTGATGCTAACAAAGGACGATGACATAACATTTATTTGCCGGCGAGTGCGGCAGCATCAAAGACTCAGACACGGACACACTACACTGAATGGCACCATCATGCCATTCGCGACAGCGTTCTTTGACAGCGACAATACTACAGTAGTGCTGACAAAGGATTATATTAACAGTGAAAGGAATTATTTCATCGTATTTGATGATGATTGTCTGGTACACGCGGACCCACGGCAACGGTCAACGATGTTGCCAACGTTGAAATGGATACATGAAATGGCGCCGCTGAGCCGTTCCCTTCCCCGACGCATTCTTTGACAGCGACGATGAAAGGGACTTTTGTGGAGTATAACTGTGACATGTTTTCATATTATGATCGTTGTATCTGAACATTTTATGGACATTTATTAACTGTGTTATATCATTTGTTTACCACAAGTGACAATTGTAATACAATGTGTTATTTATAAAACCGGCTTCGTTTCTTCGGTAAGTTTTTCACGTTTATACCGACAATTCTGTGACCCAAATGTCAATTTGTTTCGGCAAATTACTGTATTTAAAGCCGCACCCCAACTTTGGCGTTTTCGTCATCATTTCGGCTACACACTACTGTATTAGTAGCCGGGCTAGTAATACAGGATTTACGTTAGTGACATCCTGTGGAAGATATCACATCCACTTTTTGGAATTAGTGACAATATTATGTTAGACAATTAGTGACATTCAGTGTTTAATCATTAGTGACATCTAATGTCAAGTAAATACTGACATTGTTAAGTACTTACTGATATTTTACGTTATGTCTTAGTGACATGGTGTCGAGAATTGATGCTTTGTTCTATGAATAACTGACAAGTGACATTCTGATGTGACAATGTCAAGTGACTTGTGATATGTTTTATTAGTGACAAGTGTCACAAGTGGCAAGATGCTCAGTCTGTCAACATCGGGTCATCGCCTCGTCACTGCGTCCGGCATCAAGTCAGCGTCACCAAACATTGTCACCGTCAACCCCAGGAAGCTGCAGTTCGCGACCATCAAAGGACCCCCGGGAACAACAGGTTGGTCATGTGACAGTATCATCACCAAGTGTCATGTGACAAGAGTGTCACTATGTGTCATGTAAGATCATTCTCACAAAGTGGCATGTGACAGCATAATCAGTAAGTGTAAATTTGTCACCAACTGTTGTGTCACAGAAAAACTTAGTGTCGTGTGACAGCTTCGACACCAAATGTCAGTTGGTGACAGTGCTATCACATTGAGATGGTATTGTCACCAAACGTCATGTCACGGAATTGACAAAGATGAATTGATATGTACACATATGTCTGTTTGTGTTTGTACATGAATAATGTGAATGTTTGTTGATGTTGCATTGGTTAAGGGCATTTACAGATTTTAGGGTTCATACCATAATATGGATATTAATGCGTGACGAAAATGAGCTTTAAACGGGATGATGGAAGGGATTAAAATACTATTTTATATAGCAGGACACTATAGTGAATTCAGATTTGATATGTATAATGTTAATTTCACTTAATTGTTAACGTACATTTCACAAGAGTAGGGACAGTCCAAAATACATTTGTGTTACAAAAGTATCAATTGTCATTTTTGTGTGTAAAAAGCAATACATCATTTACAACCAATTTTAATAATACAAAATTGCTGGTGTCATCATCTTGAATGTTTTTCTATTTGAAAAGCAGTACATCACCACCAATTTTAATATTGCTGGAATTATGATCGTCATATAAAGTGTTATTTTGATTGGACGGTATGTGATATTCGATGTCTAAATAATAGATTTGATGATTGTACATAAAGTTTGAGAGACCTTTACGAATCCACTGGGTTTTCATATGGAGCTTCTGGAGTCCTGTCCACGACTTAGTCAGCATTGGACTGTTGATTACAACATCACAGTGAGGAAGTAACAGTCGTCACTAGAGGGAACAACTTCTCACAAAGAAACATCAACAAGGCTATCAAAATCAGATAGAGGTGGCCAGCGATCGATCGAGATTCTGGGTACAACCTTCATGGAATTGCTGTCACGTGACAACCGACAGCAGAGTCACATGACCTTTGACCGAGTAACCAGCTGTCGAATGCAGACTAAGGTGTCGAGAGAACACTGAAATCCGTAGGAATCCAGTGGATTCGGAAGGTATCTCGAGGTTTATGTACGATTATGAGTTTAATTGAATCTGGTAGAAACATTCCTGTTGAAGTAACTGTGATGCTGGTTGTAGTTCTGACAGCAAATCGTCTGGAGGGGGTGAGTGGGGGCAAGTCTAACGTGTTTGTGGTGCAGAAGGCAGGCAAAGTGACCGGTGCGTCCACTGCCATCCACGTCACCACCACTGTCCCGTCGGTCATCTCCAGCGCCTTCGAGAAGGTACGACACCCTCACTGTACATATCCTCACTGTATGACACCCTCACTGTATATACCCTCACTGTATGACACCCTCACTGTACATACCCTCACTGTATAACACCCTCACTGTATAACCCTCACTGTATGACACCCTCACTGTATATACCCTCACTGTATGACACCCTCACTGTACATACCCTCACTGTATGACACCCTCACTGTAAAACCTCACTGTAACCCCCTCATGTATCACTGTATGACACCCTCACTGTACATATCCTCACTGTATGACACCCTCACTGTATATACCCTCACTGTATCACACCCTCACTGTACAAACCCTCACTGTATGACACCCTCACTGTAACCCTCACTGTATGACACCCTCACTGTAACCTCACTGTAACATCATCACTGCACCCTCTGTATGACACCCTCACTGTATATACCCTCACTGTATGACACCCTCACTGTATATACCCTCACTGTATGACACCCTCACTGTATATACCCTCACTGTATGACACCCTCACTGTACACACCCTCATGTACGACACCTCACTGTATGACACCCTCACTGTACACACCCTCACTGTATGACACCCTCACTGTAAACACCCTCACTGTACAACACCCTCACTGTACACACCCTCACTGTACAACACCCTCACTGTAACACCCTCACTGTATGACACCCTCACTGTCATCACTGTACAACCTCATCTGTATGACACCCTCACTGTATGACACCCTCGCTGTACGACACCCTCCTGTACACACCCTCACTGTACAACACCCCTCCCCTTCAACACCCTCCGTAAACACCCTCCGTAAACACCCCTGTACACACCTCCTGTACAACACCCTCCTGTCAACACCCTCGTTGTACACCCTCCTGTCCCACCCTCACTGTACAACATTATACTGGGAAAATATATGTAAACCCTCACTATACAACACCCTCACTGTACAACACCATCGTTGTACAACACCATTGTTGTACAACACTCTCACTGTACAACATCATCACTACAACATCATCACTGTACAACACCATCGTTGTACAACACCATCATTGTATAACACCCTCACTGTACAACACCACCACTGTACAACACCACCACTGTACGACACCCTCACTGTACAACACCATCGTTGTACAACACCCTCACTGTACAACATCACTGTACAACACCATCATTGTACAACACCCTCACTGTACAACACCCTCACTGTACAACATCATCACTGTACAACACCATCACTGTACAACACCATCATTGTACAACACTCTCGCTGCCTCCTGTGGAACATAACACCTCAGTCTGCTGTCTGTTTGCACTCAACCTTTAGTGACATGGGAGAAGGGTGAAAGATGAGTGTAGAGAGGTTTGGAGGTGGAAATGAAGACGGGGGGAGTGGAGATGGTTGGTGGAGAACTATGCGGGGCAGTGGGGGGGAGAAACAAGAGTCAGAGACCAGTGTCGAGGCCAGTCTAGTCTCAGAGTTAAATAGAAACAGTAACCTTTTCCCTCTCTTCTCTCTCTCTCTCTCTCTCTCTCTCTCTCTCTCTCTCTCCCTCTCTCTCCCTCTCTCTCCCCCTCTCTCCCCTCTCTTTTTCCCCTCTCTCTCTTTTCTCTCCCCCTCTCCCTCCCCTCTCTCCACTCTCTCTCCCCCTCTCTCTCCCCTCTTTCTCCCTCCCCCTCTCTGTCTCTCTCTCCCAATCTCTCTCTCCTCCCTCTTCTCTCTCCAACAGTTAAATGCTTGATGATGAAAATAACGACTTACCACGTGACACGGCTACCATCAGGAAATATAGCTTTTACTCCCCTCCCCCTCTCTCTTCACTCTGCCTCTGTCTGTCTTCTCTCCCTCCTTCTCCTCTATCACTCTCCCTCACTCCTTACCTTCATCTCTCTTACTCTTCCCTCCTCTTCTTGCACTCAGCTTCCATCTCTCCCTCTCTCTCCACTATGTCCTCATGTTGTGTGTTACACCGTGCTCCAAGTGAAGTACACACCCACACTCTAGAAGTCTTCTATACAACCAGATAAAGCGACATGATCAGTTTGTGGCTTTTTATTGCAAAATCATGTTAATCAGTATAAGTTATAACTATTGTAGCGTCCTGACCGCCAATAAATATTTATCAAAACAGAACTGACTTCGTGATGTTAAACGTCGAATGTTTGTCACTCAAATCGCCGCGAGTGACGCCCACCCTTTGACCTTTACCAACTGGAAGCCGTGCACCTGGCTGGGTGTGGCGTAAGTGGCGTCAACTTGTGTTCACGTGATACTGCATCGTGTGATCATGCATTTCCTTCTGGGCTTTTAGCCACGCCTACAACGGTTTTGAAAATGCCTCATGGTCGAAGTGTACACAGAGTTAAGTGCCCTTACTGCGTCTATTTTCAACCCCTAAATGGTACATGAAAACATATTTTGACTGTCTTTTTGCTATAATAGGTATAATTTATACCTTATAACATGATTTTGCAATAAAAATAAAAAGCCACGAACGGACCATGTCGCTTTAACAGCTGTGTTAGTCACTGACATCAACCAAATAACACGCCCCCCTGGATGCAGTCTGTGTTAAGCTGTCACCCCCCCCCCCCCCCCTTTTTTTTTTTTTTTTTTTTTTTTTTTTTTTTTTTTTTTTTTTTTTTGTACATTTCATGTTCCTTTACTGTAGCACTTTTGGTGATAGCACATTTTGTATATGTTGTTGCACATTTTGTGTATGTTGTTGCCCATTTTTTGTACGTTGTTGCATATTTTGTGTACGTTGTTGCCCTTTTTGTGTTGCACATTTAGTGTATGTTGTTGCCCATTTTGTGTATGTTGTTGCATGTTTTATGTACGTTGTTGCCCTTTTTGTGTTGCACATTTTGTGTATGTTGTTGCACATTTTGTGTACGTTGTTGCCCTTTTTGTGTTGCACATTTTGTGTATGTTGTTGCCCATTTTGTGTTGCATATTTTGTGTATGTTGTTGCCCTTTTTGTGTTGCACATTTTGTGTATGTTGTTTGCCCTTTTTTTCGTTGCACATTTTGTGGATGTTGTTGCCCGTTTTGTGTATGTTGTTGCATATTTTGTGTGTGCTGTTGCAGGAACTTGTGAGTTTCATCCAGAAACAGGACTCGCACCAGAAGCAGCTGCTCATCACCCAGCAGAAGACTGGGGCAGAGAAGAGACTGACCTCCCGACAGACAGTCGACACCACGCGACAGGTAGGTCAAGGTCAAGTCGATGTCATGCTGCATTTGGTTTATGACGCGTGACAGTTGGTATTGGAATGATCTGCACAGTGACTGGCGATGTCTTCAGGTGTGGGTGGCACATTGGTTTTGTGCATTAATTGTAGTGTGGCTGAATGTTTTCCATAGATGTCTAGGTGGTGTTTATTGAACAGCTCTGTCATGGAGTAAAATGTTTAAGCAGTCCTGTGCACTGCTTTATAAGAACTTATTCTTTAGGTTATAAATTATAATACCTTAAAATGAGGGTACCAGTTGCGAGGTTTTATTTTGCTTCATTTCATATTACGTTCTTACGAATATGACACGCCTGTTGAAGGTCTACTGTCTGTCAGGTTATGTTTACTTTACTAAGCTTGGAACAATGTTTGCAATTTGAAAGATTCCGCCTATAACACGTTCGTTCAAATGGTAAACAGATCATCAAGTTTCAAAACAAAATTGATTGGCAATAATGCTGAGACAAGCAGAGTACTGCAGTACCCTTTGGTGTTTAACTTTCCCACGTTCTAACAGCACAAATTGCAAATTACTGCTCAGCCAATTCTGGACAGAGAAGCCCTTTAAAAACATGCCCAGTGTTGGAAATATGGACAACTTCACATGTCTTTGTACTTTTTGAAATATGATCTACAACTGTCATATAGAAACTCATATTTCTCCCACAGCCGGTGCTGGTGAAAAGGAGCCCAATAGAGGGCAGCACTGCAGGTCGTTCATCGCTGTTGGCCGAACTGATTCATGCCGCTGGCATTGAGCCGGATACAAAAACGGGAAGCACTGAAGACGACGCCGGTTCCGATGACGCTGTCAAAACTAGTGTCATGACTGGTGACACAGTGACACTTTCTAAAGGTTGGTTATCGTTCATACTAGAAGCAGGCAGTTGGAATTACTGTTGTATCGCTCCTGATTCCCTGTTGTCAGCCGCTGTCCTTGGTCCCGTTCCTTGTTTTAAGTTTTCCTTTTCCCTCGCGTGTTTTCCCTCACTTACGTTGCGATATTTTCTCCCTTTTTTCCTCTTGTTTTTTATTCTCCTTCCACTCTCTCTAAAGTCTCTCTTCCCGCTGTCCTCCCATCGCTGTCTCGGTCTTCCCTTTCGCCTCAACTTTGTGGGCATCATCTTTCCTTGCCTTGAAACAATTGAATTGAGGAGGCAGTTTAAATGTGTTTGAAATCTAATAAAAGCCAGACTTTTTAGAACAAGGCCATTTTAAAATATGGCATTGTTTTTAATTATTCTTTTGCAGAATAATTAAAAACAATGCCATATTTTAAAATGGCCTTGTTCTAAAGTTTGAAGTGTGAATTTGACTATTTGTGACCCATCTTAACAAATTTAGTCACGTGTTGGTAATTTTCAAAATGAAGATTTTGGCCCCATTGGAAAGAGCAGAGTCTCAGCTTTCACACGATGTATCGTGTAAGAAGATACGTCATTTATAAGCTCGCCAAACATGTGGGTAGAACCTTCAAACTGAGAAAACTACCTTCAAAGTTTCAGAAACTTTGTCATTTATCATAAAATATAACGTTGTTTCCATGGATAGATCTTACTGAAATTTGGAACATGAATACACAATGGCATGGTGAAGATATTCTGTTTATATGAAAACCAGATCGTTGTTAGAAAAGAGTCGGGGTGTAATTAATTGCTGAAAATTCCCGTACCTTAGCTTCAACAGTAAGAATCACAACAGACAGTCATTTAACAAGTTTAATACTAACAAATAACATAGTTACATAATGACAAGAGATCTGTGACTGTCATGATAAATCATATGTAGCTTCTAAACCGGCCACGTCCTCACTTGTGTCCGCACAGTGATCATGGGTGTGGGTGACAGTCCCTGGCCAAGCCGAAACCAAGGCCATGTGCCGACCCGCCTTGTCTCCTACCCAGCTCTGAAGCTTACAGTCTCTTTGTGGCTCCTGTTCATTAGGCACAGACACTAAATCAACAGTGGCTGTGTTCGCCAACGTTTAGTTTCCTAACTGCGACTGGACAGCCTTCTAACAGAGTAATATATACAGCTTGACAAAGAAGCTACGCCAGTGTCGGGCATCGACTAACATTTATTTTGACAAATCTGGGTAATATAGACAGCAATTTGCATAATAGATACATGCATTTTCACAGTGAAACTGCGCATGAATCACAGATTATTTATATAACCTTCTCACTCCACGCAGCGATCTGGGTGGTAACCAGTGCCCCGGATGATGTTGCTATGACGTTGTTTACGCAGATGATATGAACAGGCCACCCCTTCAAGGCCTTATGTGGGTCACAATTCACATTTATTACATACATTTGCCCATATATGGACCGATGATACGCCAAGCTTTGTTGTTGATGCCAGATTTGTATGGGATTGTCCCAAATTTAGCGGCAAAGACAGCGTGCAATTAGTGGGTTTTTTCGTGTTGTTTCATGAAATTCAAGTGGAATGCTTCGTATATCTCTTCGAATATGACACCAGAGTACTTAAGACAAACTTAAATGGACAGTACTAATAATGAAAACTGATAAATAAAAACCTTGGGAAAATGGGAAAATCTATAAATTGTTGGATTCGCAATTTTTTTTACAAAAACGGCATTTACGGAAAATTTGTTTTTGCCGACATCCAACTCATTTAATTAAAATGGGTCACATTTTTTATATTTGTCAACTGTTGTAGACGACACGACATCATCCAACACGTGGGTCGAGTACGACATGTCACTTGACACAGGTCACATGACACAATTGACCAGCGGGCAAACGTGTGACCTCAGTGAGTCGCTGGTCAAGGGACAGACACTGGACCCGGCTGCACTGAAGGCCATCCTAGAGCTGGCCACCTCGCAGACCCGGTCAAGTACAGTGACCAGTGCCCCCAGGTCAGTGGTGACATTGACACAAAGTGACCAGTGCCGCCAGGTCAGTGGTGACATTGACACAAAGTGACCAGTGCCCCCAGGTCTGTGGTGACATTGACACACAGTGACCAGTGACCCAAGGTCAGCGGTGACATTGACACAAAGTGACCAGTGCCCCCAGGTCAGTGGTGACATTGACACACAGTGACCAGTGCCCCCAGGTCTGTGGTGACATTGACACACAGTGACCAGTGACCCAAGGTCAGCGGTGACATTGACACAAAGTGACCAGTATTATGACAGAAGTGTTTGACACTGGCCTGGAAGTTGACACAGTGATATGGTAGTGGAACTTGACAGTGATGACATTGATATTGCGCCATGAAAGGAAAACATTCTAACTTGGCTGTTGGACATAAACTCTGTGAGGTGACACACGCACCACACGCACACACACCACACAACACAACACCACACGCACGCACGCACGCACGCACGCACGCACGCACGCACACACACACACACACACACACACACACAGAGTCTGTCCGTGAGCTCCAATGACAAAGAGAGGTGAATTGAAGACATACAGTAGTGGACATACAGATCTTTGTTGTTGACTTTAGGAAGACACAGCTGGACTCTGGTCATCTCTCTTCCCAGCTCAGTTGTGCCCAGTCCGAGGTCTACATCATAGGTAAGTGACCACAACATATACTAACACACTGTTGTTGTTGTTGGTGTTGTTGTAGTTGTTGTTGGTGGTGGTGGTGGTGCTGTCAGAATTTGGACATTGATATTGACTGTTGTTGTAGACACATTTTCACTCACTGTTGTTGTTGTAGTTGTTGGTATATTAATTGTTACGTTGTTGTTGATGTTGTTGGTGTAGATAAGCAAGCAATAAAAGCACATTGTAGACAAATAAGGGGTGTTGATGTTGTGGTGGCTTTGACATTGACACTGTCATTGTTGTAGGTGTGCTGACCGTGACACTGGTGTTGTTGTCAGTAAGTTGACAATGACACTGTTGTTGCCACCAGTATATTGACAACAATACTTTTTGTTATTCATTTCATGATAGTAACAGTGTTGTTGTCAATATGTAGTCAGTAAGCTGATAGTGATACAGCTGATAGTGACACAGCTGATAGTGATACAGCTGATAGTGACACAGCGGATACTGACACAGCTGATAGTGACACAGGGTGATAGTGACACAGCTGATAGTGACACAGCTGAAAGTGACACAGCTGATAGTGACACAGCTGATAGTGACACAGCTGATAGTGACACAGCTGAAAGTGACACAGCTGATAGTGACACAGCTGATAGTGACACAGCTGATAGTGACACAGCTGATAGTGACACAGCTGATAGTGACAATAACAGGAGGTTTTTTGTAATGGGCCAGAAAAGTTATTATCATTGAGCTGATGATGTTTCAGTTGTCATCAAACTGAGGTCATAATTCAGGTTATAATGTTTTTGGCATTTAATTTGTGTTGTTATTACCATCTTTGTTGTCATATTTGTCATTATTGTGATCACAATTGTTGTCATCATTGTTGATATCTTTGTTGAATTTTTTTGTTATAATTGTTGTCACAATTGTTGTCATCATTGTTTTTGTTGTTGTCATCATTGCTGTCATCATTGTTGTTAACATTATTGTCATCATTGTTGTCAACATTATTGTCATCATTGTTGTCATCTTTGTTGTAGAGGAGTCTGGTCAGTTGGCACCGGTCAGTGTGCTCAGTCGTGGGTCAGTTACTGACCAGGAGACGGTGACAACGTTGACCGATGACTACAGTGTAGGCACTGACGCAGTGACACTGGTGCAGCCGGTCAGTGTCACTAGTGACATGCCGTGTGGTCATTTGGAGCAGGTCACTACTCATGGTCAGTCGACGGTAGAATCAGAGGTGGGTCACTTGCTGTAACAAGTGCATTTATATTGTACTTGAGCAAAAGTAAAAGTAACTCTAGAAAAAAATACTCAAGTAAAAGTACTTTTAGAAAATGAACTTGACGTGAAAATACAACATAAAACATGTAAACACAAAAGTACTTTTTCCCGTAACTAACTAATTGGTCAACACAGCCAATTGTTGTGAAAAAATCAAAACATTCACAATATCACAATAGCGTGTACACCATGCAGATATAATTTGTTTACTAATGTTTTTGGTCCATGCACATAATAAATGTATACATTTTTAACCCTACAACCGGCCATCGAAAATACTCTTGCATACTGTTACAATAAAAATCATAACTCTGCAAATAGTTATCATAACAATATGAATAACATGTCATTTTACTACCAAATTAATTCTTTATTATAATAAATTCTACTACCTGTTATGTTTTTGATATTATTAGCTGAACGTCATCCACAAAATATTACAAAAACAAACACACTATCCTGTTCTCAAATAATTACTATTTCCTGTGAGACAAACATAGCCATACATATCAGCTGCCAAATAAAAAAAAAATCAAATTCATTGAGAACTTTAATTTTTATGATTTTTTTCGACATAGGGTAGGGCCCCGGTAGGCCGTTTTAGGCCGGTCCATTGCTGCTACATTCGCCACCTGTGCAAGGTGTCTAGGGCCGATTAATCAGCCATGGTTGGTCACAGGGTTAACGTGGTGAAATATAATTATTATGATGCAAACATTGTTGCATACGGGTTGAAAATACATCATATTTTATTACTACAACAACCATCGTATTCATAAGAAGAACTACTTTATTTATTTATTTATCTTCTTTGGTGTTAGATGGATGTGTGATGATTGTTGTCATTTGTATTTGTGACATTTGATGAAGGAGACGTTAGGTCTAGAACAATGGCTAGGACACTCCTTCTAAAATATGTCTTCATCTATAATAAGTACGAATCACAACTTAAAATATAAAAATATGTTAATGAAATAAAACATTCAGTTCACATCTAAATATATATAATATTGATATATATATACATATATATATATATATATATATATATATATATATATATTGATATATATATATATTTAAACTAATTCAGTTCCACACACTTATCTATATTAAGTGTAGATAGAGATACCAAATTCACTAAATCAGAACCCACAATGTCTACAACATGTGCTTTTCACAGTGATCATATAAAGCTAATAAATTGCGTCAACCACAGACATGACACAAAAAGACTACTAAGGCATGTTTTTTCTTGTCTTGTCTTGTCAACCCGACGTGTTTAAATAACCCCAGGCCATTGGTGTCCGATTGGTCAGCCAGCTGTGGTCCTGCATTACTGACACCTAAGGTCAGTGCTAGTCTCGTTTAACTGACTCACTCAGATATCTAACTTTGCCTGGAAGTAGCGAGAGGCTCAAAAGAGCTCATGGAGCCTGGGTAATCGAGGCTAGATTGCAATTATCTCACTGGCTTAATCCGGTGACAAAGTGTATCGTTTGTTAACTGACAGAAATCCATGAAGAGCAGAAACTAGATCATTTCCAAGCAATGTTGCCATTTTGGCTGAATTGCATCATCACATCTTTCAAATCCTAGTTTATTTTCCTCAACACGCAACCCACTAACGCTACTGACTGATTACTGACTGATAATGAATAGTGTGTGTGTGTGTGTGATATATATATATATATATATATATATATATATATATATATATATATATATATATATAAAGTTTTATTTGCCATTTTTAACATGCAAGTACATTCCATGTTAAACATAAATATTCAGACGTTTGAGTCAAGTAAATGAAATAAATGAAATATAGCAAATAAATATAAAATATTTTTAAAATGAATAATTATCAATAAATCTCTTAGATGTCCTGTAAAATGATAAGTTATATATTAAAAATAATTATACTGAATAAATAAATAAATATATGTAAAATGATTTTTTTAATGATAAATCATATATTTAAAATGATAAATCATGTATTTAAAAATTATTGTGTTAACAAAATAAATAAACATAATAATTTGTCTAAAATGTCATTAAAAAAACTATATTTTAAATTATTGTGTTACGTTAAGATGGTGACTGACAAGTAAAAATTGTGCTTACTCCCAGAGAGAAGATGAGGTGTTGTTGGAAGGACTGGCTGAAGGGGCAGCTGAAGAGGTGACAGGAGGAGGCGTGGCCACAGTAGGAGGCGTGGCCACAGTAGGAGGTGTGGCCACAGTAGGAGGCGTGGCCACAATAGGAGGCGTGGCCACAGTAGGAGGTGTGGCCACAGTAGGAGGCGTGGCCACAGTAGGAGGCGGGGCCACAGTAGGAGGCGTGGCCACAGTAGGAGGCGTGGCCACAGTAGGAGGCGTGGCCACAGCAGAGGGTGTGGCCTCAGTAGGTGTGTCCATAGTAGGAGGTGTGGCCACAACTGGAGGTGTGACTACAACAGCAGTGACCAATGCTGAAACAGGGGGCGTGGCCATTGAGATGATTGACAGTGTGGGCGGGGCCTGTGTGGAGGAGGAGGTGGTGGGAGAGCTCGACCAGCGCACTGGCCTCTTTTACGTCCGCCAAGTGTCCAGCGAGTCGGTTACTGACCATATGACGGACACTTCGATCAGTGTGGAGCCAACAGGAGCAGACACTCAACTCACAGGAGCAGCTCAGGAGTTAACTCCAGAACCTGATGTCGTTCACAGCGTCGGCGTCGACGCTGTGTCTTCTGTTGTTGTGTCAGCGTCAGCATCTCATGGGGAGAGTGTGGAGCTCTCCCCCAAGGGAGGGGAGGATGACATGCTGCGCTGCACCCTCTCCCAGGCACATGTCACTGAGGGCGACTCAAGCCCCGCCCCTGTCACTTTGTCCACGACTCAGACACAGTTAGTCAGCATCCTCGCACCTGTGGTCTCAGACACTGTATCACGGGCGCCATCTGTTGTCACGACACCAGAAGTTCATCCAGGTTTGATATGTCGTTTGTGTCATGTGCAGTGTCATTGTGTCAAAAGTCATGTTACGGTGTATAAGTCAGAGTCATTGTGTTAAGCATCACATCATTGGGCCAAAATTAATGTGTCAAAGTTATGTAATTATTTAAGCATTGTCATTTTAGTACTGGTGTCATTGTGACTTATGTCATTCTGTCCAATCACTCTCATTATTGTAAGCGTAATGTCATTGCATCAGTCATGTCATTGTGTAAACCATTATGCCATTGTCTACGTCGAAGGCATGTCATTGTGTCAGTGTCATGTCATAAAGTCACAAATCATCATTTTGTGAAAGTCATATCAATGAGTTAGAAATAATGTTGTCAGTTTTTTATTTTGGCTAAAATCACACTCCACTGTGAGTGCTTACACTAGTTCGAATGAATTTATATAATTAGTTGTATTTTTGTTTATGTGTAGAAAGAAACGGCAGCAAACGTTTAACACTACACTGTAAAACAGTGGCAAATCCACTTTCCAGGTACTGAGAAAGTAGTAACCCAGTTTGTTTTCATAAAAAAACTAGTTATAAAATAGTGTAATATATACCATAATTATGTTGTAGCTGCCAGCACTGTTATTAATTCCAGGTAATTGAACTTTAACTTTATATTATTTTTTCAATATGTTTAATTAAATTAGCTGGAAAATTAATAAAAAAAGGATCTGTAGATTGTTTTGACTATTACTACACATGGAAATGTTTTGTCTTTGTAGACCAATCAGTGTCATCAACTGACGTTCATGCTGCTTCAAGTATCACATCGACGATGACAGACAGTGTTGCTGTGTCATCAGCAGAGAGATGTGTCACTATAACAAGGACAGTGACGTCACAGCAGGTGAGACTGTCAGAGTGTGTCATTTCGCATTGAAAATAAGACGTGATGACACATGGTGACAGCGAATGTGTCATGTTGTAGATGTCATGTGATGACACAGTGTCATGGTGACTTTTGAGTTGTAGATGACACATGGTGACACAATGTGACTGTCATGTTGTACTGTGTCACACAATGACACCGTGACTGTCATATTGTAGATGACATATGGTGACACAATGTCACAGAGACTGTCATGTTGTAGATGACACATGGTGACACATAGTGACAGTGACTGTGTCATGGTGTTGATGTCACTATACATGATGATAGAGTTACTGTGACTGTCGTAATGTAGGTGTCATATAGTGACACATTGTGACAGTGACCGTGTCATGTTGTAGATGTCACCAGCTGTCACGCGGCCGTGCAATGTGACAGTGACTGTTGAGCCAACAGGTCTGGACACCACCCACATGAAAATAGAGGACTTCGCTAGTCAGAGGGAGGACCATGCTGATATGGTCTCTTACTCTGAAGACCCCGGTCCTCACATAGGTATGTATGTGCTCATCTACGTCTTTAGGTCCTCGCATTGGTCTGTACGTCCTCACATGGCGGTTGGTCCTTAGATAGGATTGATGGTCCTCACATAGGTCTGTAGGTCCTCATATACATCTGTGGACACTTGCATACATCTGTAGGTCTGCACAGAGACTTGTGTGTCTTTGTTTATTGTCTTTGTCTAAACTTCTATGTACTTTATTGTTTTAACCCTAGAGGTGACCAGGGCCGAAAATCGGTCCAAATGCACCTGCCTCTGTTGAAACAATTTTCATTTCCATCACATGAATCTGACACGTGAACATTTGGTATCATGGGATAGCTAACATATTTTTCTAGATTGTGTATATTTTCCTTACATAGATTCGGTGACAGATTCTTCACAATTGAGCTTACAAAGCACGTGATGTTATTGCCGCCCATATTTGGGAAATTTTGCTATGCCCTGATGAATGAATGAATTTACGCATCCATTCATAAAGTCTACACCCCCACATATCAAGAGAAAGCTCTGTGAATGGCCAATCTGCCAAAAATAAGTCATGGGTTCAGTTGATTCAGCCAATCAGAACCGTGATTTCGAATGTAGCGTCATCGCCTCTGTGAAACCAAAGTTGGAGACAAAATGACAGAGCGAAAAACAACAGTTTATCAGGTTTGCAACTTTCCTTTGGATTATCTCAAGTTTCTGCAATGATATTTTAACAAAATGCTTGATAGTATTCATAAACAAGGTTATTATATTAGTTCATGTAGTTAGATTGACTTTGGTGGTGTTTTTGGTGTGAAAATTCAACAAATTAGCAGCGTCACTTTTCTCTGACCAGGCGTCTGGGTTGCAATGGTAATGAGCTGGCTTGAATCAACATATTTTATTTTGGAAAAAATCATAAAAATAATACTTCTCAACGGATTTGTTTAATTTTTTTTAGCAACTAATATATGATGCTATATTTGTCTAAATGGTGAAATATAGTTATCCATGCCATCACTATCTGGCAGCAGGATGAAATGTTTGATTATTTTTGATTTGTTTAGTTCGGTTTCAGATACAAATATCCCCATGATGTTCATTTGTTCTACAGATATTATTATTGTGGTATAATAATGCATTCATTAACAGAATGTCTTCAGCATGTCATTATCTGTTCATGTTCCGAATTTCTGTAAGATCTGTCCTTAGGTACATTTCATTTCAGACGCTTCACCATCCATTCATTTATTGTTCTTTGTGAAAATGACAATTTTCTAATATCTAGTCTACACTGCCTCTTTGCTAATGTAACTCCATGTCCTCTAGTCCTTCTCTCTTCCTTGACCGTGAAAAAAAGATTTCTGTCAATATTTTCATATCCATTCAACATTTTAAACACCTCAATCTGATCTCCTCTCAATCTTCTAGTTTCTAGTGTTGATAAACGACATTTTTTAGACGCATTTCATAACTAATATTCCTGATTTTTTGTATCATTTTGTTTGCTCTCCTTTGTACTCTTTCTAGCATATCAATATCCTTCTTGCGATATGGCCTCCATGCTTGTATGCAATATTCTAAATGAGGCATAACTATTGTTTTATACAGCGGTATTATTAGTTCTTTTTCTTTTTACACTATATTTCACCTAATTAATCCAATAATTTGGTTTCCCTTCGCTGCTGCAATTCCACACTGCTCTGATACCTATAATAATAACCCAACAAGCATGCGCACCCAACCCTGGCCGTTTGACTCCACCAGGAGTGTTGGCCAGTTTGCTAAAAAGAAAGACAAGACGACCGTGACAAAAAGTTGTTGAAACTTTGAGGGAAGTTTTCTCAGTTTGAAGATTTTTAACCCACATGTGTTTGGCAAGCCGTAACTTCACTTATAATTGACGTATCTTTTAACGTGATATATAAGGTGGAAGCTGAGACTGTGCTCTTTCTAATCATACCAAATAACTCAACAAAACAAAATTTATTTAATTACTGACATTTGATTCATTTTATTAAGATGGGTCACATATAATGCGGACCGGACAGTATATGACAGATTTCCCTGGTCATTCTTTCTGGTTTCAGAACTAGCCACCATGTGGTGCTGATGTATATTACTGAAGAGTTTCACAGTTTAGTCACTAGGGGCCATACCACATTGTTGTTGCAAAACGAAAGTGTGATAGTCAACACAGTTTGCTGTAAATTTATTCTGTCATATTTCTATATAAATGTACTGCCTATAGCGCACAAAGGAACGTCTTTGAACAATTATAGGATTAGTATCGCTTAACCGACTGTCACATGACTGTGTCACTTCACAGAGAAGATAGTCTGGTTACTTTTCCGTTTTTGAATGTTATCCATGTAAAATGCTGCCACCTACGGAGCCTGGGTAATCGAGGCTAACTCTGCCATAATTCCTGCTTTATAAACAACTGCAAATTTGTATTTCTGTTTATTTTTGTGTGAGTATAAGTGAATAGTTTATATAATATTGTATTACCTGATAAAAGGGTGTCCTTATTTAATATATGTTATTTCAAATTTGGCCTGAGAACCAATCGGTGTCTCTACCTTACCCTGGCCGCCTGGTGGCAACATTGCCAGAGCATGAATCTACAAGGCGGATTTGAGGAGATAAAAAGTGCTGCCACCTCATGGAGTCTGGGTGATCAAGGCTACTGTAAGGTTGCATAGAAGGGATGCAGCAAAACTGAACTAAACCTGTTCAGTCTTAAAAAAACGACGTCAAATTTCTCAAAAAACGGGGTCGGTATAAACACAGGATGAGTCTATATGTATTACTGTTTGTTGAGCTACACCTAAATAGTTTGTGTCATTTATGTTGACACTAACATGTCTTGTGGTCATGTCAGGTGAGGACAGAGACAGAAGTGACACAAGTGACGCAACACTAAGAAGTGACGCAAGTGACGTGGCCGTCAGACCGGTGACGTCTAGTGACGGCAGTCATCAGGCGTATAAACGCAAGAGGAAGATGTCACAGGCGTCAGACGCCTGGGTGAAACAGGCGTTTGGGTGAGTTATTGGAATGCGGTAACAAGCTTGGGGTGAAAGGGCTGGTGTTTAAGGGCTGTATGTGAACTGTGAAAGGGCTGTAGGTAAATGGGTTGATTGAGGGTTTTTTTTTGACAGGGGTTTTAGCGTGTGATATGTGTTCACTCGTTTTGATTCACTGGACAGCTGAACACATCCAGTGAACACATTTCACATGTTAATCACAATGCTATAGCATAGTGATTAGTGTGTGAAATGTGTTCACTGGATTCGTTCAGTTGTCTATATTCGCTGTTACCAGTGAACAGACTAAACACAACCTGTGGTTATCCATGTAAATTCTCCACACAATGGTCATTTTTTACCCTGAATACCAAACAAACTCCTGATTTTAACAACATTCTAACTCCAACAACAGTCGTCAAAAAAACCCAACCAGCCCTTTTATATATATATATATATATATATATATGAGAGAGAGAGAGAGTGTGTGTGTATATATATATATACATACATGCATATATATATATATATATAATATATATATATATAGAGAGAGAGTGTGTATATATACGTACATGCATATATATATATATATATATATATATATATATATATATATATATATATTCTCTCTCTCTCTATATATATATATATATATACAGTGTATATATACACACACACACACACACACACACACACACACACACACACACACACACACACACACACACACACACACACACACACACACACACACACACACACAACACATCAACAAAAAACATAAATTGATTTATTAAAATAAAACATTTGCAATGTAACACAATTGTTCAGTAAGTGAGAGTGGCAGACTTTCAACATACTTTAATGCACTCACTTGTCAGTGAGCTTTCATTCAGATTTATGAGACTAAAATCGAATTAATTGTGTTGACCTCCCAGTGAAAATGAGGAAGACTGGCAGCAATGCTAGACTTGATTCTGTCCACTTGTCAGTGAGTTTCTTTTTAAATCTGACAGTAAACATGAGGTAATTATGTTCACTTATCAGTGAAAAGGTGAACAACTGGCAGCGAATCTACAAAACAAATTATATTGTGAAATTATTTCCTATAACTTTGTTTCCATAACTTGTATACCTGTGTGTGACTTTTTCCTATGCAAGACTGACTTTTTCTGTGACTGTTTCCACGACTAGAGCTCTCCACCCCCAAAGCTACACACAGGTGTTTGGTGGACATAATTGTCAGTATTTAGACAAAGTGTGACATGTGACGTGTGTGTTTCAGCCTTCTCCAGCGGGTGTGTCGATTCCGAGGGGTGAATAAGGAGAAGGGGGAAATGAATGCTGCATCGTGGTTCACCAGACCAGGTAAGTGACAGTCGCGGTCAAGTTCCCAGCTACCACCTAATTCAGGTGGATCTACTGTCCAGTCTCACTGGCCAACACCTCTGTCACACCTGAGCTGTGGTGTGATTCTGACTGATTGTGTTGACATATTCTAAATTTGTCAGAGTTTCTGTCAGTTCGAAGGTCATACCTGACTACTGTTCCTGACTGATTTCATTGACTGATACTAGATTTATCAGATGTTCAGTCAGTTCAAAGGTCACACCTGTCTAATACCAACTGATCCAGACTGAATGCATTGACTAAGATTTAACAAGATTTAACAAGATTGCCACCTTGAGAATGGAGTCTAGATGGCAGGTGGACAAGGAAGCCCTTTGGCTTATTGAGAGTCCAACATATCTACCTAAATGTACCCCGCCCTTCTTTGGCATATGTCGGTTTTATTTTTAAACATATTAACATTACTAGCACCTACACAATCAGCTGATAATCTGTTCCATTCATTTACTGTTCTATGTAAAAAAATTGAATTTTCTAATATCTAGTCTACACTGCCTCTTTGCTAATGTAACTCCATGTCCTCTAGTCCTTCTCTCTTCCTTGACTGTGAAAAAATATTTCTGTCAATATTTTCATATCCATTCAATATTTTAAACACCTCAATCTGATCTCCTCTCAATCTTCTGGTTTCTAGTGTTGTTAAACCACATTCTTTTAGACGCATTTCATAACTAATATTCCTGAGTTTTGGTATCATTTTGGTTGCTCTCCTTTGTACTCTTTCTAGCATATCAATATCCTTCTTGCGATATGGCCTCCATGCTTGTATGCAATATTCTAAATGAGGCCTAACTATTGTTTTGTAAGCGGTATTATTAGTGCTTTTTCTTTGTACACTATATTTCACCTAATTAATCCAAGAATTTAGTTTTCCTTCGCTGCTGCAATTCCACACTGCTCTGATAGCTTCATATCAGCACTAATAATTAACCCTAAGTCCTTTTCCTTTAAGGTAGTCTTTAGTACAGTATATTTAGTACAGTACCTAAGGTAGTATTTAGTACAGTATATTTAGTACAGTACCTAAGGTAGTATTTAGTACAGTATATTTAGTACAGTACCTAAGGTAGTATTTAGTACAGTATATTTAGTACAGTACCTAAGGTAGTATTTAGTACAGTATATTTAGTACAGTACCTAAGGTAGTATTTAGTACAGTATATTTAGTACAGTACCTAAGGTGGTATTTAGTACAGTATATTTAGTACAGTACCTAGGGTAGTATTTAGTACAGTATATTTAGTACAGTACCTAAGGTAGTATTTAGTACAGTATATTTAGTACAGTACCTAAGGTAGTATTTAGTACAGTATTTAGTACAGTACCTAAGGTAGTATTTAGTACAGTATATTTAGTACAGTACCTAAGGTAGTATTTAGTACAGTATATTTAGTACAGTACCTAAGATAGTATTTAGTACAGTATATTTAGTACAGTACCTAACATAGTATTTAGTTCAGTATATTTAGTACAGTACCTAAGGTAGTATTTAGTACAGTATTTAGTACAGTACCTAAGGTAGTATTTAGTACAGTATATTTAGTACAGTACCTAAGGTAGTATTTAGTACAGTATTTAGTACAGTACCTAAGGTAGTATTTAGTACAGTATATTTAGTACAGTACCTAAGGTAGTATTTAGTACAGTATATTTAGTACAGTACCTAAGGTAGTATTTAGTACAGTATTTAGTACAGTACCTAAGGTAGTATTTAGTACAGTATATTTAGTACAGTACCTAAGTAGTTTTAGTACAGTATTAGTACAGTACCTAAAGTAGTATTTAGTACAGTATATTTAGTACAGTACCTAAGGAGTATTTAGTACAGTATTTAGTAGTACCTAAAGTAGTATTTAGTACAGTATATTTAGTACAGTACCTAAGGTAGTATTTAGTACAGTATTTAGTACAGTACCTAAGGTAGTATTTAGTACAGTATATTTAGTACAGTACCTAAGGTAATATTTAGTACAGTATTTAGTACAGTACCTAAGGTAGTATTTAGTACAGTATATTTAGTACAGTACCTAAGGTAGTATTTAGTACAGTACCACCCATTGTATATTGTGCGTCTTCCTTCCCGTGTCCTGAGTGGAGGCACTAAGCCTAGGTGTGCTGTTGTTTCAGTCAGTCCAAAAGCTGTGCCAGACTACTATCAAGTCATCCAACACCCCATGGACTTTGGCACCATCAGGAAGAAACTAGAGGTGTGTGAACTAGAGGAGGGTGGAACTAGAGGAGGGTGGAACTAGAGGAGGGTGAAACTAGAGGAGGGTGGAACTAGAGGAGGGTGGAACTAGAGGAGGGTGGAACTAGAGGAAGGTGGAACTAGAGGAGGGTGGAACTAGAGGTGGTGAAACTAGAGGAGGGTGGAACTAGAGGAGGGTGGAACTAGAGGAGGGTGGAACTAGAGGAGGGTGGAACTAGAGGAGGGTGGAACTAGAGGAGGGTGGAACTAGAGGAGGGTGGAACTAGAGGAGGGTGGAACTAGAGGAGGGTGGAACTAGAGGAGGGTGGAACTAGAGGAGGGTGGAACTAGAGGAGGGTGGAACTAGAGGAGGGTGGAACTAGAGGAGGGTGGAACTAGAGGAGGGTGGAACTAGAGGTATGTGAAACTAGATCAGGGTGGAACTAGAGGAGGGTGGAACTAGAGGAGGGTGGAACTAGAGGAGGGTGGAACTAGAGGGTGATGGGTGTGAACTAGAGGAGGGTGGAACTAGAGGAGGGTGGAACTAGAGGAGGGTGGAACTAGAGGAGGGTGGAACTAGAGGAGGGTGAAACTAGAGGAGGGTGGAACTAGAGGAGGGTGGAACTAGAGGAGGGTGGAACTAGAGGAGGATGGAACTAGAAGAGGGTGAAACTAGAAGAGGGTGAAACTAGAAGAGGGTGAAACTAGAAGAGGGTGGAATTAGAAGAGGGTGGAACTAGAGGAGGGTGGAACTAGAGGAGGGTGGAACTAGAGGAGGGTGGAACTAGAAGAGGGTGAAACTAGAAGAGGGTGGAATTAGAAGAGGGTGAAACTAGAAGAGGGTGGAATTAGAAGAGGGTGAAACTAAAGGAGGGTGGAACTAGAGGAGGGTGGAAATAGTGGAGGGTGGAACTAGAGGTGTGTGAAACAAGAGGAGGGTGGAACTAGAGGAGGGTGAAACTTGAGGAGGATGGAACTAGAGGTGTGTAAAACTAGAGGTGTGTAAAACTAGAGGACGGTGAACTAGAGGAGGGTGGAACTAGAGGAGGGTGAAACTAGAGGAGGGTGGAACTAGAGGAGTGTGAAACTAGAGGAGTGTACCATTGTGTTGCAGGCGAGTCAGTATGCTGACTGGGCAGGGCTCCATGCTGACATGGTGGTAAATGGTGTACCATTGTGTTGTAGACGAGTCAGTATGCCGACTGGGCAGGGCTCCATGCTGACATGGTGGTAAATGGTGTACCATTGTGTTGTAGACGAGTCAGTATGCTGACTGGGCAGGGCTCCATGCTGACATGGTGGTAAATGGTGTACCATTGTGTTGTAGATGAGTCAGTATACTGACTGGGCAGGGCTCCATGCTGACATGGTGGTAAATGGTGTACCATTGTGTTGTAGACGAGTCAGTATGCCGACTGGGCAGGACTCCATTTTGACGTGGTGGTAAACGGTGTACCATTGTGTTGTAGACGAGTCAGTATACTGGCTGGGCAGGGCTCCATGTTGACATAGTGGTAAATGGTGTACCATTGTGTTGTAGACGAGTCAGTATGCTGACTGGGCAGGGCTCCATGCTGACATGGTGCTGGTGCGTGACAACTGTCTCCAGTACAATCTTCCTGGCACCAAGGTGCGCTACGACTGCGACCAGGTGTTTGAGTTCTACCTCGCTGAGTACAACAAGGTAACCGGGTCACAGGTGAGTCACATGATGCATGTCACATGACACAAGTTGCCTTGTCAGTTAAAATAATAATAAACAGCGTAAATTTGAACTGATTGTCATGTTTTTATTTTTGTTAGAGCTGTAAGTTTGTTATAAAAGATCTCTCGGTAGTTTTCACTTTTTAGTGTCGCGTAACATCAAATTTTTAAATCATGTTTTCATTGCTGTGTGTTCGTCTTCAGGAAAATTTATTTGAAACTGCAACAAACACAAAGAACTGTTTGATTAACATTCTCACAAACCCAGGTTTGATATTAAGAAATACTTATCACTGTGAACTTGTATACTGAAAAGTGTCACCACCAGGACGTGTCACTGTGTCACTTTCTGGTGTGTCACTGAAATAGTCATTTGAAGATGCTTCCTAAATGTCACACAGCGTCCTGTTTAGTGACGGGTCGTCCTAATGAACTTGTTAACTTAACGAGACAATCTCCTGACTCACTTCATTTCTGTTGTGGCAGTGACGATTTCTTTTATTCAATACGATTTTATGTACTATTATCCCCTATGTGGAAGCATGTGTTATATACTGCCTTTAAGGCTGATGCCTTAATGTTGCAATAGCGCTAATTATGGATGATCTCCCTGTTGAATTTTTTGAAGACTTGTGCAATAGTTGTGTAACAGGCGGCTAAAGTGTTCAACCACAGTAATGGCGGATGACGTTATTTATGTCGTTGATGGCAATTTGCGAAGTAACAACTTACTCAGACCGATTGGTTTATAATATTTTGATGTATTTTGTCAGATCAGTAACGATCATAATAAGTAAATAATGTTGATTGTAAACATTACTGATGGAGATAAACCGCAAGTAACAGCGACAGTGTAGTTGGTCATTGTGCTTGTTGTGAATGACGTATTTGTCAGGTTTATGATTATGAATTTACAATATTCCTAACTACATTACTTGTTGAGTATTCAACTGTCAGAATATATATCATGTTCCTATTGATCACATGTGTTATTGTGGCTGAAATCTTGAGTTAAAGTGATGACGTCAATGTTCATGTCAAGTCACTGGGTATGCGGTATGCAGTGGTCACAACATCTGACGGCTGAAAGGGTTAACATTTTGTGTGGAATGTATTTTCTCCAAAACAATTATGTTGACTTTGTCATTAGTTCCCTTAAAGACTCACCGTCTTCTCATTGTTGACATCACTGACACATATTGACACATCTCATTGACACTATAGTGTTGTGTCATATGTGTCACTTGTATAGGTTTGTTTATCGTCGACATGAGTGACACAAACTCTCTTGTTGCAGGCAAGCGAATCATGTCCGTCAAGTAAAATAGCAAGACACGACATGTCACCATCTTGAGGTGACATGTCATCATATTGCGGTGACACGTCTACTGCCACAACTACCGCAAGTAAAGTAGTTAAGTCATCCTGACATGGCATCTGTTGACATTGCCGTCACAACAACGACAAGCAAAATATGATGACATGATGTGTTATCATATTGAGTTGACACAAACATTCACGGAAAAGTGATGTCTTCATCCACAGTTGACATATGCAACTGTTGTTGACACAAACAAGTTCACTTGACAGTTTGTCACCAGTGTTGACACAAAGTTCCACATTGAAGCAGTGCGACTTTTGACAGTGACAGCTTAGTGTCGTATCAAGTGACACAGATATGACATGTGTTTGACTTTTTCTACAAGAAAGTGTAGCTATATTTTAATGTTACTATTATTACTTTGTTGTGTAGATACGTTTATTAAATGTAAATATTTCTAGTATTGATGTTGTTTTTTCTCTGTATTTCCAATATCCAAGTAACCACAGCTATACTGTTTTCTTGTATTACCATAGCAACCATATATTATCTTCCTGTGTTTAGGTAACCAGACAACTGTACATGTTAATGCTGTGTTCAGAATTTAATTTGGTTTAAAGAAGCTGCATTCCACATTTATGTCACTTGCGAAAGTTTGTTAAAGCACACATGAAGTTGTGAACAATTACATGTCATAATCCAGTTTAAGTTATGTTGGCTAAGCTTTTCTATGTGAATACAGCATAATATTTTTTATTAATATTCTTCTTCATTAACCTCTTAGTAATCATTCATATATATATATATATATATATATATATATATATATATATATATATATATATATATATATATATATATATATATACATATATAATATATACATATACCATATATATATATATATATATATATATATATATATATATATATATATATATATATATTATATTATTAGCAACAGCCTTCTCATGCAGCCATAGCAAATGTATATGTTGTTAAGTAAATAAATATTTCATTTTACGTGCTTACAGTTTCTACTAAAAGTAACTCAAGAAACCACAATTGTTTTCAAATGTTTCTGCTTCAACCTATACACGTCTGGCCTCTACTCATTAAACAGGTTGTTGCTAATTTATAAAATACAAATTTGTGAATGTGAGATGACCTCTAGTGAATGTGGCATGACCCTTTGTGAATGCGAGATGACCTCTAGTGAATGTGGCATGACCCTTTGTGAATGCGAGATGACCTCTAGTGAATGTGGCATGACCCTTTGTGAATGCGAGATGACCTCTAGTGAATGTGGCATGACCCTTTGTGAATGCGAGATGACCTCTAGTGAATGTGGCATGACCCTTTGTGAATGCGAGATGACCTCTAGTGAATGTGGCATGACCCTTTGTGAATGCGAGATGACCTCTAGTGAATGTGGCATGACCCTTTGTGAATGCGAGATGACCTCTAGTGAATGTGGCATGACCCTTTGTGAATGCGAGATGACCTCTAGTGAATGTGGCATGACCCTTTGTGAATGCGAGATGACCTCTAGTGAATGTGGCATGACCCTTTGTGAATGTGAGATGACTCTAGTGAATGTGGCATGATCCTTTGTGAATGGAGACTGA
>JAODUO010000446.1:50000-52500 GCA_025642075.2 Ridgeia piscesae
AGTCGACTTCGCTGTCAGTGGTAGATGGTCGAGGGTGGATTATGGCAGCTGTCGTAAGGTTCTTGATCGTGACACAGGTGGCGCTAGTGTCTGCAAACCCGCGTCTCGCGTCCAGTGTCATCAACACCCAATCGGGGCGCGTGCGAGGGTTACTCATCGAGAGGCGCCCCCTGGTGGCGGTCGAGGCATACCTGGGGTTGCAGTATGCGTCGGTGCGGGGCGGGGCGCTAAGGTTCATGCCCCCGACCTGCGCCATCGGACAAGTGGCCCGGCATTCACATGGCGATTAAGTTCCGCCCGGTGTGCCCGCAGACCGTGCCCGATGTCGCCCGACTTGAAGGTCGTTTGCCAAGGTCACGAGTGCAGCATTATCAGCGGCTTATTCCGTTTCTACAGGATCAGGCAGAGGAATGTCTCTACCTCAACATATATCGCCCCGTTCCAGGTAAGTCACTGTGTCACTAAACAGTGACACAGTGTTGGTGTCACTTTTGGTAGGTGGGTGTATTAGGGGGGTCAACATCCCATCTCCAACCGTTTTGTGGGCCAACCTCCCACAACCCCCCGATTTATAATACCAACCTTCTGGTCCCAACCCTTTTACTAAAGTCAAATTTATGTTTGTTTCAGTAAACATTTACTTTAAATTCAACTTTTCTTGTTTTAAAATTCAACTTTTCTTGTTTTCAATTTGAAATGTTATCTTGGTCAAACCCATATTTGTTTTGGTAATTATTTACATTACAGTCAGTTATTTTTATGTTTTACATTTATAAGCATAAACAGTCAAGATTCGTAATGTATTTGTTTTATAAAAAATACAAATGTTGCCCAGAAATTATACATAATATTGCGGTAATTAATAAATATAAATGAAATCACACAAAATACTATGCAATTACCCATAATTAAAATTATTTGATATTTAATTATAGTTGTTGTTTGGTCTACTGGACCCCCAAATAAGACACTGATATATATTATAAATATTCGCCTCAGAACATATTAAGATAATTCATACTAATACAGCACTTCAGGGTATCCGGAAACTGGTTTAATTTAACATTTCAGACATTTACAGCAGACAAAACCACTGATGCATGAGAAGGAGCCAATTAAGGCATGGGGGGCAGCTCCTACAATTTTATATTATCATTTAATATAATAATAATAATAATAATATTTATTATTTATAAAGCGCAATATCAAAAAATGCTCAAAGCGCTGTACAATAAAATAAAAAGCTATTTATTATGTGTTAAAACTAATATTAATAATAATAAATACAATTGTAAAATTTACTTTCAGATAAAAACAAATGTAGAAACATTAAATTATTCATTATATACAATTAAATATTATATACAATTAACGACGATGAGTAAAATAAATAAATAAATAAAACTAACTAATACTCTATTTACATGCAAAAACACATTCTAAGCGATGGCATGTATAAAGGTCAATACATATGTGCGAAAATAAGATAAGATGAAATATTTGAAACAAATATTCTAAAATGTCATTGAATATTTAAAATGACATTCAACAACACCAACATGCATGTTGAAGGTTTACTGCCTGCCATATTGTGTTTAATTATGATATTAAGCTCAGAACAATGTGTACAATTTGAAAGATTCTGCCTGCAACACGTTCAAATGGTAAACAAAACATCCAGTTTCAAAACCAAACTGATTGGCAATAACACCAAGGCAAGCAGAGTAAACCACAATACCCTTTGATGTTTAACTTTCCCACGTTCTTGACAGCAGACTTCCTGTTACGAATTACTGCCCAGCCAACTCTTGGCTGAGGAGCTGACACCCTCCCTTTGATATGTATCCAGCTAAATATGATATGTCACATAAAAGAATGATTATAAAATAACGAACAACATCTCATGTGTGCAGTTTTGCTTGGAATCGACCTCTTTTGTTGGTACTACTGGGCCGCTGGTTTTTCCCGCATAATTCATTCATGACAGTACGTTCTGACGCATCCTTTGTGTAAATGAATCAACACGTTTCAGAACCAATTGATCAAGTTGTTTTTCTAGTCTAAGTCGGTGTTTAGTCAAGCTTGCTATTTAATGAGCTCAAGGAAAAATGAATAAGTCTGACATAAATTGGAATGTCATTACTAAAGCGTGTCCCTTTATAGTGTCAGTATATATGACACAGGTCAAACTTGACACACTGTGTCACCAATAATGACACAGCCTACTAGACGAGTGACAAGTTTTTCGTGAATAAGTGTTTTGGTTAATTTGCACAAAACTTATCATACTTGATCCTTTGCATTGGTTATTGGTATTGTAAAAAGGTAAGTTCTATAAAGCCCAGTAACCAGACCTCAGACCTGCTCAAAACACTTTATAGTTTACTTCCCTGGCAGACCTATTCAATCAAACACCGTCTCAATTTCTCTGGGAAGCATCCAGCAATGCTGCCATTAATGCATGAAAGATGCTCGTACAAATAGCCACCATTGTCTATAT
>JAODUO010000446.1:55000-85000 GCA_025642075.2 Ridgeia piscesae
TGTCTGTCCTGTGTCTGTCCCGTGTCTGTCCTGTGTCTGTCCTGTGTCTGTCCTGTGTCTGTCCTGTGTCTGTCCTGTGTCTGTCCGGTGTCTGCCCTGTGTCTGTCCTGTGTCTGTCCTGTGTCTGTAATGTGTCTTTAATGTGTCTGTCCTGTGTCTGTCCTGTGCCTGTCCTGTATCTGTCCTGTGTGTGTCCTGTGTCTGTCCTGTATCTGCCCTGTGTCTGTCCTGTATCTGTCCTGTGTATGTCCTGTGTCTGTCCTGTGTATGTCCTGTGTCTGTCCTGTGTCTGTCCTGTGTCTCCACTGTCCCTGCCAGTATCCAGGGACCAGTCAGGCAGTTTATGCACATAATTGTAGATGTCACTCCAGCTCTGCAAACAATTTTCCTGCCTCGTTAGCAGGCTAATTGTAGTGACTGTGTGAGAAAGCCAGCCGTGCCAGTAATTGACATATTTATGATTGTCCTGATTTAATTGTCACTCTCCTCTGATGGAGGTGATTATTTGTAATAAGTTCAGCCAGACACCGTATTGACATCTACTGCTGGGGAACATATCACAGACTGTTCTCTATGTATATGTGCTGGTGTCTATGTGCATGAGAAAAATAGTTTGTGACTGATTCAAGAAAGTGTATATATTAGGGTGGCCAATTTTGTTATTCATGCATGCCCAATCACGCATATGGGCTAAAAAGATGAAGTTGGGTGAGAAAACAGCTGTGTTGAAATTTCAGAGAAAACTATTGAGAGGAAAAGATCGACCTCTCTGTACACCCAAAGTGTATCGCGTAGCAATCAATTTAAGAACTTGTCCATTTGACAGTCACATGTGTTTAACAGTGAACCTATAAATGTTCTATCCTGTGAACGTTTTTGGTTGATTTGGACTCAACAGGTCCTAGAACAAATTCAGCTTGACTGTCCAAGAGACACAGAGAGAGACAGAGAGAGAGACAGAGGAGGGAGGAGGATGGATGGATGATGGATGAGAGGAGGAGGAGGAGAGAAGGAGGGAGGAGAGGAGGGAGGAGAGGAGGAGAGGAGGGAGGGAGGAGAGGGAGGAGGGAGGGAGGGAGGAGGGAGGAGGAGGGAGGGAGGGAGGAGGAGGGAGAGGAGGGAGGAGGGAGGAGGAGGGAGGGAGGGAGGAGGAGGGAGGAGGAGAGGGAGGGAGGAGGAGGGAGGAGGGAGGGAGACGAGGAGAGGAGAGGAGAGGAGAGAGAGACGGAGAGGGAGACGGAGAGGAGGAGAGAGAGAGGGAGGGAGAGGAGAGGAGAGGGAGAGAGAGAGAGAGAGAGAGAGAGAGAGAGAGAGAGAGAGAGAGAGAGAGAGAGAGAGAGAGAGAGAGAGAGAGAGGGGAGGGAGAGGGAGAGGATGCATATTTATGCGTTACATAATAAGTTTAATAATTTGATACTATAAATATAAATGCATTTCCAGCAAATCAATGCAAGTGTGGCTCTGCAAAAGTTACCAAAGCAAAAACTGTCTTGTCACATTCATATCTACAATGTCAAAGCTAAACATCACAGATCTGGAAACACATCCACTGTACCTGCATCAGTCTTCCATTTAGAACATTTGTGCTGTACTTGCACCATTGCAGAATACTTTCCAAGAAAACTGAGCATTTGAAGTGTGCATGCCACTTGCCCTGTATAAGTAGTCAAAAATGACACTTTTATTGACGTAGGCGTCAAACTCGTGAAGAGGCGCTAAGCAATTTGTCGTAGAAAATAAACCTATGAGCACTAAAGGTCAGAATGTGAATTCATTCCTAGCTTAAAGTAACTAAATCGGCTTTTAAACCCTTGAAGTGGTTTCAGCGTTCTCTGTTGATGATGACAATGCATTGTGGGAGATTGATTCGCGGCTAGAAGTATGTCATGTGACTTGCCAGAGAAATCATTGCACAGATCAGATTCGCTGCCCTAATTTGATAATGTTTGGCTGGACTCGCTTTTGTATTTAGAGACAGAATTGGAATTACCCATATCTATGAATAATTGTCAGTGTGTCTTTGTGTGTGTGTGTGTGTGTGTGTGTGTGTGTGTGTGTGTGTGTGTGTGTGTGTGTGTGTGTGTGTGTGTGTGTGTGTGTGTGTGTGTGTGTCTTGTGTGTGTGTGTGTGTGTGTGTGTACGTGTGTGTGTGTGTGTGATGTGTGTGTGCGTGTGTACGTGTGTGTGTGTGTGTGTTTTGGTCGTGTGTGTGTATGTGTGTATGTGTGTGTGCGTGTGTACGTGTGTGTGTATGTGTATGTGTGTACGTGTGTGTGTGTGCGTGTGTGCGTGTGTGCGTGTGTGCGTGTGTGGCGTGCGTGCGTATGCGTGCCGTGCGTGTTAATGTGCATGTATATGTGCCCTGCACATTCTTTTGTTGTCCCACATAAGTAAGTTATTGTTTATTCTTGCTTACCATATAGCCAATCACTAAATATTCGGCAAAGCATAGTGGGGAATATTTTATCAATTTGGCTGTGGAAATAAATTAAGTAAGATAAATCAATCACATTACAAATGGCTGAGTTATGCAATTTGTTAGATGAGGCCAGAATTGTATACATACATACACACATACATACATACATACATACATACATACATACATACATACATACGATCAAATATGTTCAGAAAAAATAACAATTGTGCCTTTGTTCTTTTTTTGGATGTGTTTTATGAAATGACAGGTTCATTTATATTAGTACTTATTCTGAACTATTAATATGATATGTCAAATGTTTATTCCACAAAGATATATTAATATTTATAGAGTGAATACATGGCTGTAAACTGGCATCGGTACAAGTGTACGAATAGTCTTTGAGCATTAATTGTAGTGTGGCTGAATACTTTCCAGAATGGTCGAGAAGTTTTTCAATTGAACAGGGTGTCAGTAACAAGTGCTTTGAACAAGTCTAACAACTAGACAGAGTACAGTGGCTCAGGGGTAGGGCTTCGGGCTCTCAACTAAGAGAACTCGGGTTTGAATCATGTGGGAAACCTTAATGGGCAAGTCTTTTCACTCTACATTGCTCCAGTTCATTCAGCTGGGTGAAGGAGTACCTGGTTATAGACAGTGGTGGATATTTGTATGAGCAGCCTTCATGCATTAATTGCAGTGTTGAGATTGTGTTCAATTGAACAGGTCTGCGGGGATGTGAAGTGTAAAGCAGTTTGACAAGTCCTGACAATTGGATACTGCGCTATATAAGAACTCACATTTACTGTGTTGTACAATAAATAACTGTTTATATGTTTGTTGTTTAGCCTCAGCCAATGAGACGATGCGTCTGCCTGTGTTACTGTTTGTTCACGGAGAGACATACGAGACAGGGACGGGGAACGCATACGACGGCAGTGTCATTGCGGCGTACAACAGTGTCATTGTTGTCACTCTCAACTACAGACTCGGACCACTTGGTCAGTGCACTGTGTGTGTGTGGGTGTGTGTGTGTGTGTGTGTGTGTGCCTGCATGTGTATTAATATGAGACGGTGTGTGTGTTAGTGTGAGAGAGTATGTGTATGCATGCATGTGTGTATGTGTGAGAGAGTGTTTGTGTATGTGAGAGGGTGTGTATGTGAGAGGGTGTGTATGTATGTGTGTGAAGGTGTGTGTATAATGTGGATATATGCACCAGTGTGTTTATGTAGACATTTTTATGTAAGTGTGAGTGTGTGTGTGTGTGTGTGTTTGTGAATGAATGTGAGTGTGTACATATGCATATGTGTAAGTGTGAATATGAGCATGTGTGTGTGAGTGCATTTATCATGGTGCATGTTTGAATTTGTATGATAATTTAAAAAAAAATTGTCAACACAAATTTGTCTGCATTTCTTTGGAAAATTTGTTGTAGAAGTAATTAGACAATTTTTTAAATAATTACATCCATCTATAATATGCATTGTATATATGGTATATGTGTAGTGTGTGTGTGTGTATGTGTGTGTGTGTGTGTGTGTGTGTGTGTGTGTGTGTGTGTGTGTGTGTGTGTGTGTGTGTGTGTGTGTGTGTGTGTGTGTGTGTGTGTATGTGTGTATGTGTATATCGTATACGTGTGGGTATGTGCATAAAAATAAAACTATCTGTGTTTCCATAGCAACATACCAACAATGTGTCCTGAGTCCTGACTGACAACTTTGTTTTCTACCTGTACAGGCTTCCTGAGCACTGTCGACAGCAACGCTCCAGGTAACTACGGCCTTCTGGACCAGATGGCAGCACTGCATTGGCTGCAGAAAAATCTCGCTGCATTCGGAGGTGACACCCGACAAGTGACACTTCTTGGACATGGACACGGCGCCGCACTTGTCAACATGCTGCTAGTGTCACCTGTGACCAGAGGTAAGACATATGTGTCACTGTCAATAGAAGTAATATGTAAGTGTCACCATTAATAGAAATAATACACAAGTGTCACCAACAGTACAAGTAAGACATAGGTGTCACCAGAGGACATATATAAATGTTACCTCTCAATAAATATAAGACACAAATGTCACCAGATGTTAAACATAAGTGTCACCTGTCACCAGAATTATAACATAAGTGTCACCTCTCACAAGAGGTAAGACATAAATGCACCTGTAACCAGAGGTAAGACATAAGTGTCACCTCTCACAAGAGGTAAGACATAAATGCACCTGTAACCAGAGGTAAGACATAAGTGTCACCTCTCACAAGAGGTAAGACATAAATGCACCTGTAACCAGAGGTAAGACATAAGTGTCACCTCTCACAAGAGGTAAGACATAAATGCACCTGTAACCAGAGGTAAGACATAAGTGTCACCTTTCACAAGAGGTAAGACATAAATGCACCTGTAACCAGAGGTAAGACATAAGTGTCACCTTTCACAAGAGGTAAGACATAAATGCACCTGTAACCAGAGGTAAGACATAAGTGTCACCTTTCACAAGAGGTAAGACATAAATGCACCTGTAACCAGAGGTAAGACATAAGTGTCACCTCTCACAAGAGGTAAGACATAAATGCACCTGTAACCAGAGGTAAGACATAAGTGTCACCTCTCACAAGAGGTAAGACATAAATGCACCTGTAACCAGAGGTAAGACATAAGTGTCACCTCTCACAAGAGGTAAGACATAAATGCACCTGTAACCAGAGGTAAGACATAAGTGTCACCTCTCACAAGAGGTAAGACATAAATGCACCTGTAACCAGAGGTAAGACATAACTGTCACCTCTCACAAGAGGTAAGACAAATGCACCTGTAACCAGAGGTAAGACATAAGTGTCACCTCTCACAAGAGGTAAGACATAAATGCACCTGTAACCAGAGGTAAGACATAAGTGTCACCTTTCACAAGAGGTAAGACATAAATGCACCTGTAACCAGAGGTAAGACATAACTGTCACCTCTCACAAGAGGTAAGACATAAATGCACCTGTAACCAGAGGTAAGACATAACTGTCACCTCTCACAAGAGGTAAGACATAAATGCACATGTAACCAGAGGTAAGACATAAGTGTCACCTCTCACAAGAGGTAAGACATAAATGCACCTGTAACCAGAGGTAAGACATAAGTGTCACCTCTCACAAGAGGTAAGACATAAATGCACCTGTAACCAGAGGTAAGACATAACTGTCACCTCTCACAAGAGGTAAGACATAAATGCACCTGTAACCAGAGGTAAGACATAAGTGTCACCTCTCACAAGAGGTAAGACATAAATGCACCTGTAACCAGAGGTAAGACATAAGTGTCACCTCTCACAAGAGGTAAGACATAAATGCACCTGTAACCAGAGGTAAGACATAACTGTCACCTCTCACAAGAGGTAAGACAAATGCACCTGTAACCAGAGGTAAGACATAAGTGTCACCTCTCACAAGAGGTAAGACATAAATGCACCTGTAACCAGAGGTAAGACATAAGTGTCACCTTTCACAAGAGGTAAGACATAAATGCACCTGTAACCAGAGGTAAGACATAACTGTCACCTCTCACAAGAGGTAAGACATAAATGCACCTGTAACCAGAGGTAAGACATAACTGTCACCTCTCACAAGAGGTAAGACATAAATGCACATGTAACCAGAGGTAAGACATAAGTGTCACCTCTCACAAGAGGTAAGACATAAATGCACCTGTAACCAGAGGTAAGACATAAGTGTCACCTCTCACAAGAGGTAAGACATAAATGCACCTGTAACCAGAGGTAAGACATAACTGTCACCTCTCACAAGAGGTAAGACATAAATGCACATGTAACCAGAGGTAAGACATAAGTGTCACCTCTCACAAGAGGTAAGACATAAATGCACCTGTAACCAGAGGTAAGACATAAGTGTCACCTCTCACAAGAGGTAAGACATAAATGCACCTGTAACCAGAGGTAAGACATAACTGTCACCTCTCACAAGAGGTAAGACATAAATGCACCTGTAACCAGAGGTAAGACATAAGTGTCACCTCTCACAAGAGGTAAGACATAAATGCACCTGTAACCAGAGGTAAGACTGTCATTACATTTGAAATTCAATGTGAGATAACAAAATTATTTGAAACGTTGGATCTAGATTTTAGGCTCTACCCTAATGGCAGCAATCAAAACCATGTGTTACACCAACACCCCTCCTTATCCCCACCCCATATCCCCATCCCTTCTCCCCTTCCCCTCCCCTCTCTTCCCAGTGGGTGAAACAATGGGCCCTACCTAACTAACATTCAGCTTAGATTAGATGACAATATGTCACATGTGTAACAAATTATATTCACAAGCCACAGACCAATGTTAGTGGATGGATCTAACTCTCCCCAGGGGAGGAAGAGAGAGAGAGACAGGGAGCAGAGGTCATCATCAGAGGGGATTATGGGTATTGATGAGCGAACACACTCATCGCTGTGATAGACAGTAAGTGCACAGAGATGACACTAGGGGAATTACATCCCCGTTGGAACAACATCGACAAGTCTGCGGCATACATCAACGGAAGTGCACCAGTCCCACAGTTCCACGTCTCCACGGCAACGTATCAGTGTTTCCATGGCAACATGTCAACAGTGTATTGTGTAACAAAAAACAACAGGATTACGGCATTTGATCTCCTCCCAATGTCCCTTGTTTGCAAGTTATTAAATGTGTTGAAGCACAACATTTATGTGTGGTTTTATACATAGATTGTAGTTTGATTGCCTTAAAGAAGGTAAATGAGTAATATTTAGTTGACGCAAAAGACCACCACTGTCACTTCTTACCACATAAAGAATCCAAATTTCTGTTGACATTTGCAACAAATTACAAATATATTGATGGATTTTTGTATGTACATTGGTCTGTCCTCTCGTTCTGTCCCCTAAAACAATTAGTATTCTAATAACTATACATCCTTTCTAATAGCTGTATCATATAGTAAACACCTATCTTCTAATAGCTGTGTCCTCCAGTAGCTGTGTGTCCCCTTTGCTATTGCTATGTTCCCAGTAGCAACGGGTCTCCTAGAAGAGGCATAGGCATTAGTATATGTTTCCCCTAATATAAAAAATTTCCCCTATAGCAGTCTGAATGCTTCTCAGATCAACTGGGATGGAGTTTGTTTGGACATGCCTCCTAGGGAACAAAGTACAACTCCTTGAATCAATGGCTTTCATTTATCTTATCCAAATTCAAGATCTTGAATTTCTTTTTACCTGTAGAGGTTTTCGTCTGAACGTTTCACATTGACTTCTTCAGTACTTATGATGAATGATGTCATCGTACTCGTGGGGTGGCTCATAATTACCCTCATCTCTGTTCATTGGTGTCTTTGTCTTTCTTATCCAGATGGCTTCCTTTATTTGTCGGGTTAAAATCTTCAGTTTGGCTCTTTATCAATGATTTTTGCTCCATCCCAGTCTATGACGTGATTTTATATTTTGATTAGATTTTGTGATGATAGACTGGGAGGGAGAGAAAATCATTGATAAAGAGCCAAGCAGAAGAAGCCGACAAATAAAGAATTTTTTATTAAGCCATCTGGGTCAGAAAGACAAACACACAAATGAACAGAGATGGGGGCAGTTACCAGCTACCCCATGTGTACGATGATGTCATTCATCATTAGTACTGAAGGAGTCGACGTGAAATGTTCAGACGAAAACCTCTATAAAATTACGACCTTGAGTTTGAATATGAAAAATGAAAGCCATTGATTGGGAAAGTACTATCCTGAAAAACGTTCAGTACTACAATTCCTTGAGCTGTCTTAGGAAGGTTTGCATTATTTTAAATAACTAATTATCTGTTGGTTTTGACAGTGTCTCACGTCATTTAAAAAACAATTGTTGCAAAATGAGTAATTCCCAGAGAAGTCGGATGATTACTAGAGTTAGAGATTGTTAGAAAGAACAGTTGTGCTAGGGAGTAAAGTGTAAAGTGGTGCCCCAATGCCCCTAACAGGTTACGGGACAGGGGAAGGGGTGAAGTGACGAGACATTGTTCTGTATGTGAACTCACCTTTATTTCCCTCCTATAGGTCGACATTTGTTCCGACGTGCCATACTTTTGAGTGGCAGTGGGCTCAGTGACTGGGCGGTCAGTCGACGCCCCACCGACTATATCCACCAACTGACCACCCAGGTGAACTGCTCTGACCACTGGGGGGACACCCCCAAGCTCCTCCAGTGCCTGCAAGACACCCCATACGCCGCCCTGGTGGCTGCTACTGTCACCCCCACTAAACACCACACAGGTTTCGGCCCAGTCATCTATGACAGAAGTGTCCTACCCCATGACGTCAACACACTCATGGCGCTACCACTGTCGGAGTTTGGTGACACGGACCTTCTTGTTGGCATGACGATGGGGGATGGAGTGACCTACTTCTCCCAGGAGGAGCTCCACGGGGGTAGAGCAGAGCAGCTCATTTACTCATACGTGAAGAGCAACTTTGAGCCCCAGCAACAGGAGGAAATATCAGCTCTCCTGGGGTATTTATACCGGGCTTGGCCAGCGCCCCTCAACATCCGGTCAGCTGTTGACCTGGTCAGTGATGGTCAGTTTGCAGCCCCCCTTATTCATCTACTCCAGAGTCATGCCCCCCATGCAGGGGCGACCTACTTCTACTGCTTTAATTACCCCACCCATACAGACCCCGCCCTCCGGGGGTTAGACGGTGCCTATGGCGATGACATGACCTATATCTTTGGCGCGCCATTGGCTAATAGCGTGTCACCATTCCCGACAGTCTACACACGATCACAACGTGTCCTGTCACAGGCCGTCATGACTCACATTGGCAACTTCATCAAGACGGGGTAAGTCTGCAGATATGTAGCAATGTAGAATGTTATTATCCATGATTTAAAAGTATAGCTGTTTTTATTAATATAATTATTATATAAAACATTCCTAAGCATCCTCATTATGAAAAACATGCAGTCATTTTTTGAGATTGACATCTATTTATATACAATTATGTGATGTTTAGATCTGAAACTGAGGTGCTCTGGTAATTTATATATTGTAAGGTCACGTTATACAATACAAGCAATATACAGCTTGTATAGTATTTCAAACTGACCACCCAAATATGTTGTCATAAATAATTTGGCGTTGAAGTCTGTTTTGCTCTATTTAAACATTTGAACATATTAATTATTATAACAAATACACTAAATTTTATGATAACATTGTCACTGCATTATATGTTTATCATCAATTTAACAGATCAAATCAAAACATAATTTCTTCTTTAGTGGATACAATTGATTTTGAATTAATAAATGATTTATTCAACAACAACGAACATACATACATCGTGAATACACAGTGTAGTCTGTTGATGCTACTGAAAGGACATGGTTGAAGTCATCGACTCTCATGCCCTTCTCTAACTAAAAACAAAACAAATTATATTACAAATTTAAACAAAACTTAAAAATAATATACACAATTCATGCACTCACTTGTTTATGCAGTGTATAATACGTTACTAACATGATAGTCATAACTCATTTAACCCATTAGCACTCAGCCGATTTTAACGTGAAGCCTCACAATTGCATGTTGTGTGCATGTTGTAGATAATAAAAGTACCTACACAGTGGTGTCAAAACTGTTGTTGTAACTTTAAAATATGTTGACCATTTCTTGATTGACACTAAGACATTTTGAAACATTTTATAAAATAAATACTTTGTTGTGGTGTAACTTTTTATGCTTGGCTTTTTACTGCTACAAGTTGGGTTTATTTAAAAGAACATTAATTTATCTACACACTGGTAGATAACTTGTTATAATATGTTACACATTTTAGTTGTAAACGTGGCCAACCTCCTGGCTGGAGGTCATTTTTAAATGTCCAAAAAAACCTATTGCTGTAAATTTTTTGAAAACGCGCTAAATATTTTTGAGAACCAAAGTATCCAAAATAGCCACAATGTAATGTTATATGTCTAGATAGGTGTCGCATTAATCACTAGATACAACCACGTAAACCGAATTCAAACGCTGTGCTGTATTCGCTGACCGGCTATGGCCGACCCGAGAGATTCGAGGTGACCGTCAATGCCCGACTTGAGTGCTAATCGGTTAAAAGCGTGACACCAGGGTAAACCTTTACAAATATGAAGACCGTAACAATGACCTGTACGTTTTTTGAATTATGATAAACTTATTAACTGAGTTATCCCAGTTGCCAAACTATCCCATATTTTCATACCTTTGATGATGAGTGATATTAGTCTGAGGGAGGTGTTTTTTTCCACATAAAACAGTTGTCATTGTCTGGCACCAGTTGTACCAGGGTAGTTATAAAACATGTAAATATGTTGCAGAAACCCAAATAAGGAATCAACTGGAAACCACAAATCAACCGTGGAGATTGACAAGTACACGCAAGTAGATTGGCCCCCTTATGACAATGAAAAGCAGCAGTATTTCCACATTGGTGAGTTCCGCATTGTCGTTAGATTCTGATGTCTTCCAGGGCTGCTCCTGAAAAGTATTGGAGATTACCAAAATGGAACTTCGGGTTATATGTATTTTACTAAACCCTGTAAATAAAGTTCAACATACCTTTCCAGATCCATTGTGTTCACACACAGAGCTTTCGGTGTTTTCTCGATACCTTCCTCAGCGTTTAAGTGCTGGTTACTTGGTTGTCATGTGACTGATGTTGATTGCCCCATGACAGCAATTCCATGAAAAAGCTCCGTAGCAGAACCCAGCTGTTCGTAAAGGTATCGTGAACGTTATTCACAATTGTGAATTTATCCGAGAAAAAAATACTAACATTTTATACTATTTGTTTCAACTGTTTCTGTGTTATGTTCAGTGTTGGAAAATAAACTGATTGATTGATTGATTGATTGATTAATTGATTGAATCCGGTAGCAATGTTCATACTGACAGGAAGTGTAACATAGAGAGACAATTTGCTGGAGTGTAATTCACCAACCAAAGGTGTGTTGGACAGTTACACAGACCATGTGTTGGAGAGATGCATGTAATGTGTTTTATTGAGACCATGTGTCACACAGGCTGTTGTGTCACACAGACCATGTGTTACATATATCATGTGATTTACCCGTCACAATATACTGTGTTATGCAGACGTTTTTATACACAGACCGTGTCACGTAGACCGTGTGTCAAAATAAATTGTGTCATACAGACGATCTGTTACACAAATCATGTGTCATACAGACCACACATCACACAGACCATGTGTCACATAACGTGTCACAGTAGACCATATGTCAAACAGACCATGTGTCAGTGTCACACAGATCATGTGTAACATAAACCATGTGTCACATAGACCATGTGTCGCATAGATCATATGTCACATAGTGTGACACATGGGCCATATGCAACACGTACAGACCATGTGTCACACAGACCATATATATTGCACAGACCATGTGTCACACTAACCATGCATCACACAGACCATGCATCACACAGACCATGTGTCAAAAGGACCATGTGTCACAAGGACCACACATAACATAGACCATGTATCACACAGGCTATGTGTAACACGGACCGTGTGTTTCAGGCCAGCGAGGCAGTGTGAGGTCCCACTACCGTGCAGCCAAGATGGAACTGTGGCTCCAATTACTCCCGAAACTCCGACTGACGAGCGGAACACGCCACCTTGTGGCCAAAGACGGCAACACATCCAGTCACCCTGTCATCCCGATGCCCCACATGGCAGTTGACATCGCTGTCGCAGCGCCATCTACACCAGTGACCATTGCTAAGACGACAAAAACGCGGCCGACGTATGACGTCTCGCCGACAAAATGGTCGAAGCTGCCGGCGAAGAGCAACAAAGCGAACGACGCGGCAAGCACGCAGCGCCCTCTAGTGGCCGGCAGCCACGGCGGGATGGACGGCACGCTGTCGCTGAGCGTGACAATCGCGGTCGGATGTTCGCTTCTTTTTCTTAACATTGTGGTATTTGTGAGTGCGTATTACCAGAAGGACCGTCTTCGCACCCAGTTACACTGTGAACAAGAGAAACTCGCAAACTTCAAAGACAACGTCATCGTCGCTCGCACCAAGTCCAGCAGCACCGACAGTGACACGTCGTCCGTTGATGTCCCACTTTTTCGCCCTGGTCGCCATAGCGACACAATGCCACGCCGGGCGACCCCCGTGAGTCCTCCCCGCGTCCCCAGTGCTTCCCCTGGGACAAAGTCCCTCCCTGATCCCGAGACGCTGCACTCCCCAAACAGGTTGAGAACTTCCCTCTCCACGGAGTTTACGAACAAAAAGAACAGTATTTTTCATGGGCCATCGACGGTTGTATAAATTATCTTGCTACTTATTATCTTTGATATTATCTCAAGTGTTGTGTGTTTACATCTGATTCGAGTGATCTTATTAAAATATATTACATTTTTGCTTGTAAGAAATTCTGGTTTCTTGCTTTATTTCAAAAGTAAGAATATAAAACATATGCAGCATTTACATCGTTAGGAAACTGAGCTGAAGGGCATAACATAAAATAATATTTTGTTTGTCCACCAGGTGTCACTATGGTTGATTACGGCAGTATTATCTCTTCTCTACCCCACACACCCCTTTCAAAAACTCCTTTTAACGTCAGCCAATGAAATCGCCCACAATGAACGTGGTTGGTCTCCAGTCTGACCAGTCATGTGATAATTGTTTGGGGGTGATTTCAACCACACACTGCTTATGTTACATGCAATGTTTAGGACATGAGTGAGTCATTATATCTGGATTGTGTATCCGTCTACAAACTGTTCATACTGTTCTCACAGCTGACACAGTAGCGACTGGCAAAGTCAATTGCATAGTTCGACTCCGCACTCCCGAGCTTTATGGAGACCAGCCAGGGGTAGTAACGACTAACGCCCCCTGGCTTGCTAGGGGGGTTAAGTGTAATAATTGTTCATGAGGAAATGAAAGAATCCAGGGGCTGGAGAAGGTTTAGCGTGGGAATGTTATTTCAAACAAGTTTTTACGAAAGGTTGCTATAATTTCAGATAATTTATAGTGATAGGGAGTTGTTTCCTGTAAGGTGCAGCTACAGAAAATGATGACATGTTTTGAACCATTATTATGAGTATTTGTTTACAAATTTTTGAGGCTAACCCTAAACTTTCAACCGGAACAATGGCAATAATAATAACATTCCTATTCAATAGAAATAATTAAAGTAGTGTATATAATCATCTAAAAATATTATAAGGTATATAAAAACATTGTTAACAATATCATAGATACATACTAATATAATAATTGTGTATTTATCAAGTGTTAAATCCCACGATGCGTTATACAGTAAAATTAATATACCCGGTACTTGTATAAATTATTATGTGAACAATTATTAATAAACAATAGATTAAATAACCATATATATAAAGTTATTTTTTACTGATTTAAAGAAAGATAGTACCAAGTTATTAAACAACACATTTTCACATTTCTTTAAATAAAAAATGTATAACAAAAAGATACGTTTCATAAAAAAGTAAATTTTTACAATCAACAGAAACAAAGACATTGTTGAATGTTTCAACAAAACAATTTAATAGTAAACTTGATTCAACAAGACAAATATCATGATTGACTATCATGATTGACAGGTCACAGACCAGTCGACCATTTATGACCCCAATGTTTAGAACCCCCAATTAGAGAGTGACATAGGCAAATAGTAACAGTCCATACAATGTATACTGCCATTTATATAGGGCATCAATAATGAATAATCGTCCACACAAAAATATATAATGCCATAAATAGAGGCAATACTGAAACCTCTTCAAAAGCCACTTTACTTCCCCAGTGGACAATTATCTAGTCTTATTTATGAATTTTTTTTTTTTTAATCTGTGACATAGACTATGCAAAATATAGGGGACATTTGTGACAATGTGTTCAGGGACAATGTGACATTACATATCATTTTGATGTCACCGACAGCTGTGAGTGACCCAAGATATGACAGTGATTACATGTCATTGACATATTCCGCATGGTGACATATATGATATCGTGACTGTTGTTGACATGACAAGTAGGCAGTGTATGTTACTTTGTGACATCAAGGTAGATAGTGACACCAAGTGACTTGATGTCAAAGAATAGTGACACTAAGTAACTTGATGATGTCAAGGTATATAGTGACACCAAGTGACTTGGTGGCGTCAAGCTATATAGTGAATCCAAGTGACTTGGTGACATCAAGGTATATAGTGACATTAATTAAGTGACTCGGTGACGTCAAGATGTGTAGTGACACTACGTGACATGGCGAGATTAAGGAATATAATGTCATGGTGACATCAATGTCATGTATGGTGGGTGACATGGGTATCAAGTCGATTTGTGTGTCCACGTATCCAGAACATGTTGGTGTTGGGTGTCCAGGTGTCCAGGTGTCCGAGTGACATGGGTGTCTGGGTGTCTGGGTGTCTGGGTGGGTGTCTAGGTGACCTGTAGAGCGGCCAGTTCCTCCAGCAGAGCGCCCTCTTTCTCCAGCTTCTGCAACTAAACAACAGAGACCAGGTCAGGGTCATGTGACTGGTCAGCTACCACTCAGTCATGTGACTGGTTCTTAGTTTGTTTACCTCAATTTTGGGCTAACGAAGGAGTTTGGTCAACTACCACCGCACTGTTATTTCAAAACCCAAATTAGTATCAACTATGTCACTAATGTGGTTTGGTTTTAGTATCCTGTTAAATCTGAATTAGTGTCTATTATAAACTTGATTTAATCACAAAAACTGAATGAAATACATTTTAGTGTCTTGATGCAACCTGAATTAGTGTCAACCACATCATTAATCCGGCTATGTTTTAGTGTCTTGACATAACCCAGATTACCATGTCACTAACCTTGTACAACCTGGGTTTGTGTTTATTATGTAACTGAATTAGTGTCCGTTACATCACTGACCTGGTTGAGTTCTAGTGTCTTCCCTTCCGCCTGTTATGTTTATTATGTAACTGAATTAGTGTCCGTTACATCACTGACCTGGTTGAGTTCTAGTGTCTTCCCTTCCGCCTGTTATGTTTATTATGTAACTGAATTAGTGTCCGTTACATCACTGACCCGGTTGAGTTCTAGTGTCTTCCCTTCCGCCTGTTATATTTATTATGCAACTGAATTAGTGTCCGTTACATCACTGACCTGGTTGAGTTCTAGTGTCTTCCCTTCTGCCTGTTGTGTTTATTATGTAACTGAATTAGTGTCCGTTACATCAATGACCCAGTTGAGTTCTAGTGTCTTTCCTTCTGCCTGCTGTTTATTATGTAACTGAATTAGTGTCCGTTACATCACTGACCTGGTTGAGTTCTAGTGTCTTCCCTTCTGCCTGTTTTGTTTATTATGTAACTGAATTAGTGTCCGTTACATCACTGACCTGGTTGAGTTCTAGTGTCTTCCCTTCTGCCTGTTGTGTTTATTATGTAACTGAATTAGTGTCCGTTACATCACTGACCCGGTTGAGTTCTAGTGTCTTCCCTTTTGCCTGCTGTGTTTATTATGTAACTGAATTAGTGTCCGTTACATCACTGACCCGGTTGAGTTCTAGTGTCTTCCCTTCTGCCTGTTTTGTTTATTATGTAACTGAATTAGTGTCCGTTACATCACTGACCTGGTTGAGTTCTAGTGTCTTCCCTTCTGCCTGTTGTGTTTATTATGTAACTGAATTAGTGTCCGTTACATCACTGACCTGGTTGAGTTCTAGTGTCTTCCCTTCCGCCTGTTGTGTTTATGATGTAACTGAATTAGTGTCCGTTACATCACTGACCCAGTTGAGTTCTAGTGTCTTTCCTTCTGCCTGTTGTGTTTACTATGTAACTGAATTAGTGTCCGTTACATCACTGACCCAGTTGAGTTCTAGTGTCTTTCCTTCTGCCTGTTGTGTTTATTATGTAACTGAATTAGTGTCTATTACATCACTGACCTGGTTGAGTTCTAGTGTCTTCCCTTCTGCCTGTTGTGTTTATTATGTAACTGAATTAGTGTCCATTACATCACTGACCTGGTTGAGTTCTAGTGTCTTCCCTTCTGCCTGTTGTGTTTATTATGTAACTGAATTAGTGTCCGTTACATCACTGACCCGGTTGAGTTCTAGTGTCTTTCCTTCTGCCTGTTGTGTTTATTATGTAACTGAATTAGTGTCTATTACATCACTGACCTGGTTGAGTTCTAGAGTCTTCCCTTCTGCCTGTTGTGTTTATTATGCAACTGAATTAGTGTCCGTTACATCACTGACCTGGTTGAGTTCTAGTGTCTTCCCTTCTGCCTGTTGTGTTTATTATGTAACTGAATTGGTGTCCGTTACATCAATGACCCAGTTGAGTTCTAGTGTCTTTCCTTCTGCCTGCTGTTTATTATGTAACTGAATTAGTGTCCGTTACATCACTGACCTGGTTGAGTTCTAGTGTCTTCCCTTCTGCCTGTTTTGTTTATTATGTAACTGAATTAGTGTCCGTTACATCACTGACCTGGTTGAGTTCTAGTGTCTTCCCTTCTGCCTGTTGTGTTTATTATGTAACTGAATTAGTGTCCGTTACATCACTGACCCGGTTGAGTTCTAGTGTCTTCCCTTTTGCCTGCTGTGTTTATTATGTAACTGAATTAGTGTCCGTTACATCACTGACCCGGTTGAATTCTAGTGTCTTCCCTTCTGCCTGTTTTGTTTATTATGTAACTGAATTAGTGTCCATTACATCACTGACCTGGTTGAGTTCTAGTGTCTTCCCTTCTGCCTGTTTTGTTTATTATGTAACTGAATTAGTGTCCGTTACATCACTGACCCGGTTGAGTTCTAGTGTCTTCCCTTCTGCCTGTTGTGTTTATTATGTAACTGAATTAGTGTCCGTTACATCACTGACCTGGTTGAGTTCTAGTGTCTTCCCTTCCGCCTGTTATGTTTATTATGTAACTGAATTAGTGTCCGTTACATCACTGACCTGGTTGAGTTCTAGTGTCTTCCCTTCTGCCTGTTGTGTTTATTATGTAACTGAATTAGTGTCCGTTACATCACTGACCCGGTTGAGTTCTAGTGTCTTCCCTTCCGCCTGTTATATTTATTATGTAACTGAATTAGTGTCCGTTACATCACTGACCTGGTTGAGTTCTAGTGTCTTCCCTTCTGCCTGTTGTGTTTATTATGTAACTGAATTTGTGTCCGTTACATCAATGACCCAGTTGAGTTCTAGTGTCTTTCCTTCTGCCTGCTGTTTATTATGTAACTGAATTAGTGTCCGTTACATCACTGACCTGGTTGAGTTCTAGTGTCTTCCCTTCTGCCTGTTTTGTTTATTATGTAACTGAATTAGTGTCCGTTACATCACTGACCTGGTTGAGTTCTAGTGTCTTCCCTTCTGCCTGTTGTGTTTATTATGTAACTGAATTAGTGTCCGTTACATCACTGACCCGGTTGAGTTCTAGTGTCTTCCCTTTTGCCTGCTGTGTTTATTATGTAACTGAATTAGTGTCCGTTACATCACTGACCCGGTTGAGTTCTAGTGTCTTCCCTTCTGCCTGTTTTGTTTATTATGTAACTGAATTAGTGTCCGTTACATCACTGACCTGGTTGAGTTCTAGTGTCTTCCCTTCTGCCTGTTGTGTTTATTATGTAACTGAATTAGTGTCCGTTACATCACTGACCTGGTTGAGTTCTAGTGTCTTCCCTTCCGCCTGTTGTGTTTATGATGTAACTGAATTAGTGTCCGTTACATCACTGACCCAGTTGAGTTCTAGTGTCTTTCCTTCTGCCTGTTGTGTTTACTATGTAACTGAATTAGTGTCCGTTACATCACTGACCCAGTTGAGTTCTAGTGTCTTTCCTTCTGCCTGTTGTGTTTATTATGTAACTGAATTAGTGTCTATTACATCACTGACCTGGTTGAGTTCTAGTGTCTTCCCTTCTGCCTGTTGTGTTTATTATGTAACTGAATTAGTGTCCATTACATCACTGACCTGGTTGAGTTCTAGTGTCTTCCCTTCTGCCTGTTGTGTTTATTATGTAACTGAATTAGTGTCCGTTACATCACTGACCCGGTTGAGTTCTAGTGTCTTCCCTTCTGCCTGTTGTGTTTATTATGTAACTGAATTAGTGTCTATTACATCACTGACCTGGTTGAGTTCTAGAGTCTTCCCTTCTGCCTGTTGTGTTTATTATGCTAACTGAATTAGTGTCCGTTACATCACTGACCTGGTTGAGTTCTAGTGTCTTCCCTTCTGCCTGTTGTGTTTATTATGTAACTGAATTGGTGTCCGTTACATCAATGACCCAGTTGAGTTCTAGTGTCTTTCCTTCTGCCTGCTGTTTATTATGTAACTGAATTAGTGTCCGTTACATCACTGACCTGGTTGAGTTCTAGTGTCTTCCCTTCTGCCTGTTTTGTTTATTATGTAACTGAATTAGTGTCCGTTACATCACTGACCTGGTTGAGTTCTAGTGTCTTCCCTTCTGCCTGTTGTGTTTATTATGTAACTGAATTAGTGTCCGTTACATCACTGACCCGGTTGAGTTCTAGTGTCTTCCCTTTTGCCTGCTGTGTTTATTATGTAACTGAATTAGTGTCCGTTACATCACTGACCTGGTTGAGTTCTAGTGTCTTCCCTTCTACCTGTTTTGTTTATTATGTAACTGAATTAGTGTCCGTTACATCACTGACCTGGTTGAGTTCTAGTGTCTTCCCTTCTGCCTTTTGTGTTTATTATGTAACTGAATTAGTGTCCGTTACATCACTGACCCGGTTGAGTTCTAGTGTCTTCCCTTTTGCCTGCTGTGTTTATTATGTAACTGAATTAGTGTCCGTTACATCACTGACCCGGTTGAGTTCTAGTGTCTTCCCTTCTGCCTGTTTTGTTTATTATGTAACTGAATTAGTGTCCGTTACATCACTGACCTGGTTGAGTTCTAGTGTCTTCCTTCTGCCTGTTGTGTTTATTATGTAACTGAATTAGTGTCCGTTACATCACTGACCTGGTTGAGTTCTAGTGTCTTCCCTTCCGCCTGTTGTGTTTATGATGTAACTGAATTAGTGTCCGTTACATCACTGACCAGTTGAGTTCTAGTGTCTTTCCTTCTGCCTGTTGTGTTTACTATGTAACTGAATTAGTGTCCGTTACATCACTGACCCAGTTGAGTTCTAGTGTCTTTCCTTCTGCCTGTTGTGTTTATTATGTAACTGAATTAGTGTCTATTACATCACTGACCTGGTTGAGTTCTAGTGTCTTCCCTTCTGCCTGTTGTGTTTATTATGTAACTGAATTAGTGTCCATTACATCACTGACCTGGTTGAGTTCTAGTGTCTTCCCTTCTGCCTGTTGTGTTTATTATGTAACTGAATTAGTGTCCGTTACATCACTGACCCGGTTGAGTTCTAGTGTCTTCCCTTCTGCCTGTTGTGTTTATTATGTAACTGAATTAGTGTCTATTACATCACTGACCTGGTTGAGTTCTAGAGTCTTCCCTTCTGCCTGTTGTGTTTATTATGCAACTGAATTAGTGTCCGTTACATCACTGACCTGGTTGAGTTCTAGTGTCTTCCCTTCTGCCTGTTGTGTTTATTATGTAACTGAATTGGTGTCCGTTACATCAATGACCCAGTTGAGTTCTAGTGTCTTTCCTTCTGCCTGCTGTTTATTATGTAACTGAATTAGTGTCCTTACATCACTGACCTGGTTGAGTTCTAGTGTCTTCCCTTCTGCCTGTTTTGTTTATTATGTAACTGAATTAGTGTCCGTTACATCACTGACCTGGTTGAGTTCTAGTGTCTTCCCCTTTTGCCTGTTGTGTTTATTATGTAACTGAATTAGTGTCCGTTACATCACTGACCCGTTGAGTTCTAGTGTCTTCCCTTTTGCCTGCTGTGTTTATTATGTAACTGAATTAGTGTCCGTTACATCACTGACCCGGTTGAATTCTAGTGTCTTCCCTTCTGCCTGTTTTGTTTATTATGTAACTGAATTAGTGTCCATTACATCACTGACCGGGTTTAGTTCTAGTGTCTTCCCTTCTGCCTGTTTTGTTTATTATGTAACTGAATTAGTGTCCGTTACATCACTGACCCGGTTGAGTTCTAGTGTCTTTCCTTCTGCCTGTGTTTATTATGTAACTGAATTAGTGTCCGTTACATCACTGACCTGGTTGAGTTCTAGTGTCTTCCCTTCTGCCTGTTTTGTTTATTATGTAACTGAATTAGTGTCCGTTACATCACTGACCTGGTTGAGTTCTAGTGTCTTCCCTTCTGCCTGTTGTGTTTATTATGTAACTGAATTAGTGTCCGTTACATCACTGACCGGTTGAGTTCTAGTGTCTTCCCTTTTGCCTGCTGTGTTTATTATGTAACTGAATTAGTGTCCGTTACATCACTGACCCGGTTGAGTTCTAGTGTCTTCCCTTCTGCCTGTTTTGTTTATTATGTAACTGAATTAGTGTCCGTTACATCACTGACCTGGTTGAGTTCTAGTGTCTTCCCTTCTGCCTGTTGTGTTTATTATGTAACTGAATTAGTGTCCGTTACATCACTGACCTGGTTGAGTTCTAGTGTCTTCCCTTCCGCCTGTTGTGTTTATGATGTAACTGAATTAGTGTCCGTTACATCACTGACCCAGTTGAGTTCTAGTGTCTTTCCTTCTGCCTGTTGTGTTTACTATGTAACTGAATTAGTGTCCGTTACATCACTGACCCAGTTGAGTTCTAGTGTCTTTCCTTCTGCCTGTTGTGTTTATTATGTAACTGAATTAGTGTCTATTACATCACTGACCTGGTTGAGTTCTAGTGTCTTCCCTTCTGCCTGTTGTGTTTATTATGTAACTGAATTAGTGTCCATTACATCACTGACCTGGTTGAGTTCTAGTGTCTTCCCCTTTTGCCTGTTGTGTTTATTATGTAACTGAATTAGTGTCCGTTACATCACTGACCCGGTTGAGTTCTAGTGTCTTCCCTTCTGCCTGTTGTGTTTATTATGTAACTGAATTAGTGTCTATTACATCACTGACCTGGTTGAGTTCTAGAGTCTTCCCTTCTGCCTGTTGTGTTTATTATGCAACTGAATTAGTGTCCGTTACATCACTGACCTGGTTGAGTTCTAGTGTCTTCCCTTCTGCCTGTTGTGTTTATTATGTAACTGAATTGGTGTCCGTTACATCAATGACCCAGTTGAGTTCTAGTGTCTTTCCTTCTGCCTGCTGTTTATTATGTAACTGAATTAGTGTCCGTTACATCACTGACCTGGTTGAGTTCTAGTGTCTTCCCTTCTGCCTGTTTTGTTTATTATGTAACTGAATTAGTGTCCGTTACATCACTGACCTGGTTGAGTTCTAGTGTCTTTCCTTCTGCCTGTTGTGTTTATTATGTAACTGAATTAGTGTCCGTTACATCACTGACCCGGTTGAGTTCTAGTGTCTTCCCTTTTGCCTGCTGTGTTTATTATGTAACTGAATTAGTGTCCGTTACATCACTGACCCGGTTGAATTCTAGTGTCTTCCCTTCTGCCTGTTTTGTTTATTATGTAACTGAATTAGTGTCCATTACATCACTGACCTGGTTGAGTTCTAGTGTCTTCCCTTCTGCCTGTTTTGTTTATTATGTAACTGAATTAGTGTCCGTTACATCACTGACCCGGTTGAGTTCTAGTGTCTTCCCTTCTGCCTGTTGTGTTTATTATGTAACTGAATTAGTGTCCTTACATCACTGACCGGTTGAGTTCTAGTGTCTTCCCTTCTGCCTGTTTTGTTTATTATGTAACTGAATTAGTGTCCATTACATCACTGACCTGGTTGAGTTCTAGTGTCTTCCCTTCTGCCTGTTTTGTTTATTATGTAACTGAATTAGTGTCCGTTACATCACTGACCCGGTTGAGTTCTAGTGTCTTCCCTTCTGCCTGTTGTGTTTATTATGTAACTGAATTAGTGTCCGTTACATCACTGACCCGGTTGAATTCTAGTGTCTTCCCTTCTGCCTGTTTTGTTTATTATGTAACTGAATTAGTGTCCATTACATCACTGACCTGGTTGAGTTCTAGTGTCTTTCCTTCCGCCTGTTGTGACTTCATTTTCGCAATCTGGTCAAGTTTCTACAAAGAACATCAAACGGTGAGGAACAAGCAGTGACAACAGGACATATCCTTATGGGCTGGTGGCCCAATAAATAATATATAATATGAACATTTATATAGCACCATTTTCAGTCTAAACTGCTCCGATGCACTTTACAGGTTTAATCATTAAAATAAGTCACAAAAACTTATAGAAGAAATATAAGAGATCATTAAAAATAGTCTAAAAATGCAGTATTTTAAAAAAGTACGCAAAATAAACAAAATGCGTAAGCTATGTAAATCACAAAATATCTCTAAAATGAACACACATTAATTTAAGATCATCCCTACAATGTGTAATATTAATAATATAAAATGTCATAAATAGGTAATATTAATCGAAAATGTGTTTCTAAACAAGTTAGTCTTTAATTGTCTCTTGAATGCATCCATTAGTGTAGACAGCCGTATGGACACAGGTGTATTGTTCCACGGTGGCAGTAAGTGACCTTCACCTTTCTCACGGCTCGCACTTTCTTGTCTACGTCTGCGTCTCCAGTGGACGCTGCTGGTGCCGCAGCAACTGGACCACTGGCGCCCCCTTGTGGCTGCAAACAACATCACAACAATTATAACAATTTGTTTTTTTGATTACAATGACAGCATCACACTGTAGAATAATACCAGTGTATTGCCTCGGTTGACACAGAGGGTATGGGGGCGGGGGGGGGGACACGGTTCACGTGCAGACACATGAAACCAGTACATCATCATAAACCTTTACACCGGACAACATTTTTGCCAGCCCAAATATTTAGTGGTAGATACCAGGGCCCAGTTTCATAAAGCTGTGTAACTTTACGAGCAATTATGCGGTCTACTGACTGCAACTAACAGCGACTATTCAGTGTAGCTTACAGCCAGTTTCATGAGACCAATTTAGCATTCGCATTAACACATCAAAATGACCTAATTAGGTCGCAGCGGGGAATCCCTATATTTGTGGTGTCTGTAGACACCCTTTGTCACTTTAGCTGCCACCTTTGCCGTTCGTATAACAAATGACAAGCTATGATGAATGTATAGGATATCCAGTATAAATATTAAAAATAATAAGTTGAGAGTCGGCATGTCGGGAGCATCAACGAACTTAGGGAGCATCACGTAAATATTTCAACTAGCGTAAAGTTATGCCTACTAAATACATGGCGCAGCCTAAGTGCAACTTGATGAAATTACCAGTGACCATCAGGGCTGGGTCCAAATACACATTTTGGGATCAAATACAAATATAACTCAGCCAAATCAAATTCAAATACATTGGTTTTTCAGATTTTAATTCAAATACAAATTTCAAGTACACTGCCATTTGTTATTCAAGTACACTCCCATTTTTTGGAAATTTGATTCAAATATGATTCAAATACATGGCCCATGTTTTCATTATTGTTCAAGTGTATCATAGTAGGTGGAATTTTGTCTGACGACTGACTGCTGTAGACTAATTGGCAGGCAGGTTTACTAGACTGTCCTTATCTGTACTATTGTACCAACTGGTGGGTAGCTCTTCCCCTGCACTGGAGGAAACCTGGGTTCCTGTCTTAGTCCAGGATGTTTACACAGCAGGTGACAGCAGGATTCTTTGAAGCACATTCACTGTGAATACCAGCTGTTATGGCTTTAGATAAGCTTCACTGGCTTCCCATTCATTCATTGATGCTAATGTTTGATCAGCTTCACTGTAGGCACATTTTCTCAGTGCTGCTTGCTCACAGGCATTAAAAACATTCTGACTAGACTTCTGAGCCAGTATATGTCAGGCATTGCTGTACCTTTAGTTGGTAATATTGTTACATGTATTTGACTGTATTTGCAAATACTTTTCAAATACAGACCAAATATCAAACACAACAAATGTCTGTATTCAAATACAAATATATATTTGAACCCAACCCTGGTGACCATAAAAAAATATCCTTTTACAGTAAAAATTAGTTAAATTCCCAGCACAGAGAACGTTGTGACTGTGGAGAGGAGGGAAGGGAGAGAGGGGAGAGAGGGGAGAAGGGAGAGAGGAGGGAAGGGAGAGAGGGGAGAAGGGAGAGAGGGAGGGGAGAGAGGGGAGAAGGGAGAGAGGGGAGAAGGGAGAGAGGGGAGAAGGGAGAGAGGGGAGAAGGGAGAGAGGGGAGAAGGGAGAGAGGGGAGAAGGGAGAGAGGGGAGAAGGGAGAGAGGGGAGAAGGGAGAGAGGGGAGAAGGGAGAGAGGGGAGAAGGGAGAGAGGGGAGAAGGGAGAGAGGGGAGAAGGGAGAGAGGGGAGAAGGGAGAGAGGGGAGAAGGGAGAGAGGGGAAGGGAGAGAGGGGAGGGGGAAAGGGGGAGAGGGGAGAAGGGAGAGAGGGGAAGGGAAGGGGGGAGGGGGGAGGGGGGAAGGGAGAGAGGGGAGAAGGGAGAGAGGGGAGAAGGGAGAGAGGGGAGAAGGGAGAGAGGGGAGAAGGGAGAGAGGGGAGAAGGGAGAGAGGGGAGAAGGGAGAGAGGGGAGAAGGGAGAGAGGGGAGAAGGGAGAGAGGGGAGAAGGGAGAGAGGGGAGAAGGGAGAGAGGGGAGAAGGGAGAGAGGGGAGAAGGGAGAGAGGGGAGAAGGGAGAGAGGGGAGAAGGGAGAGAGGGGAGAAGGGAGAGAGGGGAGAAGGGAGAGAGGGGAGAAGGGAGAGAGGGGAGAAGGGAGAGAGGGGAGAAGTGTGGAGATACCTACCTGACTCTCCGCCTCCTGTTTGGCCCTCTGTTTCGCCTCCCTCTTCTTCTTGTTCTTCTGAGCCGCCTTTGACATGTTCTCGGTAGTAATGATGATGATAGAGTGTTATTTCAGATATGTTTCGTGGGTAATGATTTAACAAAAAATGAAAAAATAAATAATGAAAAAATTTCAAAATAAAAAAAAACAGTCCGTAGGAATCATATTCACACAAGCAAATGTATAAATAAATAAAATGCAAAGATATTGACACACATAAAATAAAAACAGATGGTTAATAATATAAATGTATGCATACATGTACATATATATTGATGTGTGTGACTATGTATATATATATATATATATATATATATATTTCAGGGTTTGATTTTAACGATATTCCGTTACTCCATACATCCAGTCACACGGTGGGCTTGGTATCAACTACTGGGGTACGCTCTGGTGGTAGTGCAGTGGCTCAGGGGTAGAGCATCAGACTCTCAACTAAGGGGAAGCACCCAGGTTTGAATCCTGTGCTGCCGTGTAAAACCTAGGGTAACTTTTTTCACTCTACATTGCCCAGTTCAATATTTGTGTACGAGCAGTCTTCGTGAAATTGCCGTATGATTGAATGCTTCCCAGGGAAGCCGAGACGGTCTTTGATTGAACAGGTCTGCCGGTGTAAAAAGCACTTTGAGCAATCTTAAGGATTGGACACTGCGCTATATAAGAATTTACCTTTATTTTTTACTCGATTTCAGCTGAAGACAAAACATGAAAAGTGTTGTAGAAAGGTAAGTTCTTATGTAGCACTGTATTCAGTCCTCAGGACTGCTCAAACCGCTTTACACTTTACTTCACTGACAGACCTGTTCAATCAAACCGCATCTCAATTTCTCTGGGTAGCATCCAGCCATGCTGCAACGGCTGCTCTTACAAATATCCACCACTGTCTACAGCCAGGTACTCATTCATACAACTGAGTGAACTGGAGTAGCCTAAAACAAACCAGCAAAGGGTTTGAACCCGGGTTATCTAAGTATAAAATCCGAAGCTCTAGCCACTGTGCCACGGCGCTCTACAAACCGTAGTAGTTACCACTTGCGGACTGTGGTTTATTTTCCACGTGTGTAGGCACTCACCTGGTTCTGTCTTTTTCATGTTAGATGCGGGCTCGTATGCGTCTCGGTATTTGGGCTTGCCCGATAATGCCCCAGGCTGGTTTCTCAGGGCAGGTGGCACATAGGCCTTCTTGGCTGAAAGGTGAATAATAATTATTATTATATTGTTTACTTTGACACAGCATCGTGTTCAATTTGTTTGATGTACTTACATTTTTTTTAAAGCAACATCATTGAACTAGTGAATAAACATATAATTCTATAATACTGTACTAATACTACGATTATAGTTATTATTTTTAAATACATGTAAAACAATAATACAAATATAATTATATTAAACAATATAAACACTAATATATATATATATATATATATATATATATATATATATATACACACAAGCTAACCACCTTGTTGCTATGATACTGTGGGTTAAACTAACCGTCTTGTTGTTAGGGTACGGTGGGGTAAACCAACCGTCTTGTTGCTAGTGTACTGTGGGGTAAACTAACGGCCTTGTTGCTAGGGTACTGTGGGGTAAACTAACCACCTTGTTGCTAGGGTATTGTGGGGTAAACTAACAATATTGTTGCTAGGATACTGTGGGGTAAACTAACCGCCTTGTTGCTAGGGTACTGTGGGGTAAACTAACCGCCTTGTTGCTAGGGTACTGTGGGGTAAACTAACCACCTTGTTGCTAGGATACTGTGGGATAAACTAACCACATTGTTGCTAGGATACTGTGGGGTAAACTAACCACCTTGTTGCTAGGATACTGTGGGATAAACTAACCACCTTGTTGCTAGGGTACTGTGGGGTAAACTAACCACATTGTTGCTAGGATACTGTGGGGTAAACTAACCACATTGTTGCTAGGGTACTGTGGGGTAAACTAACCACATTGTTGCTAGGGTACTGTGGGGTAAACTCACCGTCCTGCGTGACTTGCTGTACGGGTACAACGGGGCGGTATGAGATAGAGGGTGGGGGGAAAACACCCTCTCCTGCCGTCTGCCACATTGCCTGCCACAACTCCTGGCCTGTTGGTATGCTCTCCTCGTGAACCACACCACCGGTGTAGTGCCACACGCGGTACCTGCAGCACCACACATCATGACAACCACACGACCACCACAACCATGTGACCACAACCACTTGACCGCATCACCATAACATCACACACATCACAATCACACCATAACAATCAACCACATCATCACCATGACATCCACACCATCACAACCAGATCACCACAACCACACCATCACAAGCAACCATATCATCATAAACACCCGTCTTCACAACAACACATGCATCACCACAATGACACCCACATCATCACAACCACCACATCACAATGACATCACCACCCCCAGATATATTACCACAATCACATCAAATAACTTGTCTGTGTGTCTTGTGTGTGTGTGTGTGTGTGTGTGTGTGTGTGTGTGTGTGTGGTGTGTGTGTGTGTGGTGTGGTGTGTGTGTGTGTCGTGTGTGTGTGTGTGTGTGTGTGTGTGTGTGTGTGTGTGTGTGTGTGTGTGTGTGTGTGTGTGTGTGTGTGTGTGTGTGTGTGTGTGTGTGTGTGTGTGTGTGTGTGTGTGTGTGTGTTTAAGAGAGTGAAAGTGACTGACCATAGAGAGGCCAAGACACTTCCTCATCCACATCCATGTGATACAAGATATGATTCAAAAGAAAATCTAAAGCAGATGAGGTGGCTACCAGAGAAGTTTAACACTTACTGCACTGGTACCAGACATTGTGGGACAGCTGAATGAAAACACACCATTTCAAATAAAATACACAAATTGTCGAAACCACAGACAGTGCAGTGGAGCTGTGGAAGGGGAAAATGAATACTGAGAGGGTGTACCTATTATTGACACATACCGTAAATCCTGTATTATTAGCCGCACCCCCAATTAAAGCCGCACCCCGACTTTTGACCTAAATCCCGAATTTTTTTCGCGTTGTTCGACCAAAACCCTTATTTAAGGCTGCACCCCGACTTTGAGCCAAGATCATTAACTGCGTACGACATACTGGCGTAGCGCACACAATTTGTAAATATTTTAACGTGTTTCATAAAAGTTATAACTTTGCTAATAATGATCATAAATGAATAACTGAAAGACTCATTATTGTAATGCATTTATAATTACGACACAGTATGTATTTTAATCGGAATATTACTATGTGAATTTGAAGAAAAAAAACGAGAAAAAAATCATATTCTGATTGATGTATCTGAACATTTTATGGACATGGGATTTTATTAACTCATTTGTTTTGCACAAGTGGCAATTTTAATACAATGTGTTATTTATAAAACCGGCTTCGATTGTTCGATAAGTTTTTCACATTTATACTGACAATTCTGTGACCCAAATGTCAATTTGTTTTGGCAAATTACTGTATTTAGAGCCGCACCCCAATTTTTGGCGTTTTTGTCCTCATTTTGGCTACACACTACTAAAAGTAGCCAGAGCTAAAAGTAGCCACAGCTAAAAGTAGCCAGAGCTAAAAGTAGCCACAGCTAAAAGTAGCCACAGCTAGTAATACAGGCTTTACGGTCGCTGTACAGTGGTGATATGGAAAGGCAAAGTGGGGTGAATACTGGGGGTACGTACCCGTTATTGACGCGTAGTCGCGGTGCAGTTGTTGCTGTAAGCATGTGTTCCCCATCGGGACACCACTCGAAGTAGGTGGAGTCGGAACCATTGGGGTTGCTGATTAGTTTCTTCCCCTTCAAGTCCCACAATTCCATGTTGCCATGGAGATTTCCGAAGCCCGCCAAACACAGTATGTTGCCCTGGGGGTTGAAGTAGGCAACATTTCGGGGGCCCGTGCCGAAATCAAACACCGGCTCGCATTTCAGATTGTACAGCGTCGCCTTGGCCGGCATGACTGGGGTCATAGGTCAAGGAAGGTCATCTCCACAGCAACAGGTTTGCAAGGTCAAATTATCTGTCAATAGTTGCATTTAGGTCGTTTGCAAACAAACGGTGCCAATGGATATTCCTGGTACAAGGTGGTTTCAGTATTAAATATACTCACTGTATTCTAACTTGTTGATGCATGTATCAATAAATATTTGTGTCAATGTATGCTCCCTATACATAAAACTGTCAACGTATGTTCCTTCTACATACAATTGTGTCAATGTATGCTCCCTATTTATAAAGTTGTGTCAATCTTTGCTCCCTATACATACATTTGTGTCAACATATGCTCTCTGTACTACTAATTGTGTAAATATATGCTCCCTATACATAGTTGTGTCAGTGTATGCTCCCTGTACTACTAATTGTGTCAATATATGCTCCATATACATACAGTTGTGTTAATGTATGCTCCCTATACTATTAATTGTGTCATTATATGCTCCCTATACATAGTTGTGTCAATGTATGCTCCCTGTACAGACGATGCAGTAAAGGATACAGCCATATACGATACAGAACTCTGTACAGTTTGGGTTCCATTCGACTGAGTAGACGGGTCCATTCTTGGCTATAAAACATAAGTCACCAGGTACACATCTACAGTGACTAAATTCACATCAACCGACATAACCTATTGTTTAGCGAAATGTTTATCAAGCAATGGAAAACAGATGTTTAACATGTGGTGCACTCAGATAT